>JAOYRR010000570.1:0-97033 GCA_038994665.1 Podotricha telesiphe
ATGTATGCATTATCTTAAGGGATTGTTTCTTCTTTTATTTTGTTTTATTCGTTTGGCCTGTTTTGCTAAAGCTTGCACTTAGGAGCGAGCTTATTATGTTTTTTTCTTACATGCTGTATCCGCGTGTAAGTGTTAGTTACAATTGGATTAAGTTCCGTTTCCGATGTTATTTTTATGTATGTACTGTGTAAACAAATGTTGGTGGATCAAATAAAGTAAAAAAAATTAAATATGTAATATTTTAATTTAAAATATTAAATAATCTATTGGGGGGATCAAGAACGCAGTACCAACTTTTCCAACCGAAATGTCAACCTAAACCGGACGCCTCTGGTGGCACCAGCTATAGTGTTCCCTGCTAGATAACTGACGAGGCTCTGGGAACCGAGCGATGGCGGTCTAAGCATCCGATCAGGTAACTTCTACATAAACATTAACATTCTTCTTTCTACAGAGTAATAAGCTTTATTTATTAATGTTGTTTTTATAGCGGGTTTAAACCTAGAGTGGAAAATCTAAAATAGATTGTGATATCGTATTATATATGCGTATGCGTAAAATATTATATATACTGCGAAGCAACCATAACCTATGTTTATAAAAACATCTCGCAAAGAAGCTCGGGCTCGAAGATAATAAATTGATCTCATGGCTCTTTTTTCAAGAATAAATATCGAATTTATGTCTGCGGCACTGCACAGTCGAACATATTTAGAAAACGTTAAAAGAATTTTAAACACGTTTTTTTAAATATGTTTTTCAATTTGCATATCAATGTCAGTTATTTGTCTTACTTTTTAATGGCGAGGCGAACGCGGCAGAGCTAAGTTTATTTGCAAGTGCTTCGAGATCCACTATTTTAATTTATCCAGTAATTCCTAAATGTGAGCGTACAAGCAGACAAAGAGAGAAACATTTAGACATTGTTTTTAAATTATACATTCTATCTGTATCACTGTTTTTCAATCTCTCAATTTTTTTTTAGTTTTACGTTTTTTACCTTATAGCAGGGTAGTCAGTCAGAGAGAATTTAGTTATAATTAATGCTAGATATTATTTCTAGACATTGTGTGCATTTTTTCTGTCTGGCAAGACGAAGCGGGTGTAAAGTTCCGGCTTTAAATACGCAACGTCTTGAATGTGGGTGGAAAGTGGAGAACGATATGTCCCTATGATATAGTGACAGGGTAAGAGAAGATTGTTTTAAGACAATTAGCGCCTTAAAAGAAGGTTGTATAATTTGGGGATAAAAAAATAATGTAAGCATTGTAATAATCAGAAACGGAGGTTCGGCAATCAACTCGTTATCAATGGAAACTTCACAATTTTTCCTTGGACGTCAATGCCATCGTGTAGGCGTGAATTGTTAGATTAAAAATCCGCGGAAAAAGTTTTAGAAAGTTTGTAAGTTGCTGTATAAACCTACTTATAATTTATATATACAAACATTAAGTGCACTTATACTTCGATGAATCTAAAAATAACTGGTATCGTCATTTTGAGTGGGTGTGGCCAATAACTGAAAAGTCCATGAACATGAAAAGGAAAGAAGATAGTCCTATATATATTTATTTATGTTAGGTCTACCTACAGATACTTTAAACTGTATAGAGGTACTAAATGCACGTGCTTGTCGGCTATGCGTTCCTAGTATTATAGTATCGTAAGTTTCAGTCATAGTTCTCGGAACAAAATTTATTTAAAGGAGGCCAAATATTTTTCATCTGAACACGTGACTTAGACAAAAAATATATTTTAGGCTTGAAATAAAAAGAAGCTTAATCAATTATATAATTATACTTTATTTGCACATTTTGGAAAATTTCTATGAAGAGAAAAACCCAGACAAATTATTAAGATACATTATATTTTAAATACACACTACATATGTTTGATATATGCTGTTTTATAAAGTCTCACTCACATTATGGTGTTATGTGTAAAAGTGAAATCGAGGAACTTACGGTAAAAACTAAGCTTTTCCTAGTAATTATTTAACAACATTTATGTTAAAGTCAGATTGTTCTTTGATCATTACTTTGTAAAATTTAGGTTCCACTGCTAAGAGAAAAAAGGTAAATTATTGTTAGGTTAGGCTTAAAACAGGAGATAAGCGTTTTGTTTTGTAGGATTTAGATTATAACGTGCTAACAGAGACCAAGTGACACTTTCCCAGCCTTGACCCAGACCAGACCCTTGACCCAGCCTTTCAAAAAAATTGACGTCATTGAGCTACGGGCGTATGTTAATAAATAAATATTTGTTTAAAAAAGGATTAAAATCGAAATATATCCATTGTCATATTCAGATATTATATTTCTTCTTGGGAGACCGTGAATTGACTATAAGGGAGATTGCAGATACCATAGATTTTTAATTGAATTTTAAAACCTCCTAGCAGCCGTAGGTCACACGATTACAGTAAAAAGTGTAAGAGATACAGGATGTGTACTTTCACTTTCTTTCAGTGCATACTATGCTCTAGTTGGTCCTTTTCATACACCAGATATTGATTAGATCCATGGAATAACTTGTGACTATTTCATGTTCGCCTAGTGCTGTTACTGCAACAGCATGCACAAAGTCGCAATTTTGGTTTATGAAGACAATAAACAAAAAAAAAACAAAAAAAATTATTATTATAAATAATAAAAAGTTTTATATTTCCTTCGTACAGCTTTAATGAAGTTAAGTAAAGAATTAAATGGCTTTTAAAGCATTGACATTCAAACCTTGACATGTGAATCATCTTAATTTAGACCGTGTAAAAGATCAAATAAAAAATTATAATAAAGCTGGATCCTGTCCAGTATTTCCACTAGATATCAGCAACCCTAGTAAGACCTTTTTAACAGTTTTTGGTAGACAAAAAAACAATAATAGAATATGAATGGAAATCTGTCTATTTGTCTGTTTGTACGCACACATTTCCGTAATTACTGAAGGGATTAAAATTAAAAAGGTGAGTCTACCTGTGACCACGGACTACTGTAAAGTGTTCGAAACGTCGGGTTCTAAAAATGTATTTTCGAATACCGAAATTATACGCGATTAATCCGTTTAAAATAGTTTCATTTCAAAATGTGTTATAATCGCGAAAATCAAAGAACTTATTATTTATATAACGTTTTAACTTTGTTACTTGATAATAATTTAATTATTTAAATATAAAGTATTTGCGATTATTTCAATTCTTATATCACGAATTTCATATAAATTAAATCAATTCACTAGCTAATGGAGGCAGTGACAGTCAGTCCACAGCGGTCCGTCCACGAAGATGTTGGAAACGCGTGCCGATTTACATCGGTGTTCTTGACAGCGTCACTAGTGGTGGTAGGGCGAGTGTAGTTCACCTCAGAAGAATTGTGAGCACTAAGGACGCTCAAGAAAACGTAAGCGACTGCAAAGGCGTCCCCTTTGGGATTCGAACTCTGGCTTGCCACCGCTAATCGGAGGAATCTTTGCCGGGCTTACATAAATCGCTACACAGCCGTTGGTACACGTCACATCGAGGTGCGGACATCCCGTGACATAGGAAAAGCCCATTCGCCGCTTTCGGCTGCCACGATGCGAGTGTGATGTACTCGTATATGTGAGGTAGGCTATAAAACTATGGAATACTAGCGACCAACCCGCGGCTTCCGCTGCGTAAATTACACAATTAAACTCTTTCATGCTTTCACCCGCCAGTATATTCACTTAAATTTATAATTTAAATGGTTGTAACTTTTTTATTTATGAACCGATTGAAATAAAATAAGCATTAATGTGAAGGGAAGTTTGCCAAAACAATACTGGTATCTGCATTAAAATCGTTAAGCCATTTCTGAGATTAGCGTGCACAAATGCACAGACAAAAAGACAATAAAATTAAAAATCACTATTTTGCGTTCTATCACATTGATAGACACCCATAATAGGTTTTTATATATGTACATGTACAGACAGCGAACACTTATATTTTTATTATATGTCGAACAACTAAAGCAATATAGCTTTAAGTACAATGCCTTTTTAACAAATTGCTAATGCCTTGAAAATCCGCAAAACAGACACAACCATCAATGACGTCTGCCTTCACGCGTCTGCCCGCGTTCAGGTCGCGCTCAGCGATGAGCGACTTCTTCCCCCACCTCACCCGCCGTGCATCGGCCAAGCAGTAGTATAGCGATCTATCTATATGTGAAGTGTGTCCTACCTACATATTGGACGTTTGCGGTGGTTAAGGGGTCACCGGGGTCCAAGAGGACGCTACGAGGATGGCAGACAGCGGGTGCACGCAAGGAGCATAACTGCACGCTTGGACAATAAAAGGGTTGGGATGGGATCACGCTCGTAGTAGCGTTTGAGAGCAGAGTGTCTTGAACGATTCGTGCTGATACAACTGAACAGCGACTTATAAACAGGCGGCGTGCGGTGGGGAATAAATCCAGCTGGTAGCGTGATGGACATGTGCCGGTAGCGAGGGTACAAAGGAGGCTTCAAAATGCTACATCATTCTACAAGTTGATCTATTAAGAGAAGAATATTAGTCACTAAAATCTACTTGATATTTTTATGTTATTTCCCGCATAGCAAGGTTGGCAGAGAGAACAAGTAATATCACTTTGTTTTTACTTCCCGCCCAAATACCAACTTAAAATAAACATATTTCTTTATTTTTTAATTTTCATCCACACGCAGTGTACTTACTACATATCAGGGTAGAAAATCTAGTGTCATAAAACTTCTTGCTCCAATTTCCACCTTAATTTCAAGGCCAACATTCGCTGTCGTAAAGGACCGCCCTGAATATGCTCCCGTTTGTTTATTGATATGAATTAAGAAGATTATTAACTGTTTGACACAAAGTAAATTTGCATTCGACGTCAAAAAAATGATGTGCTCAGGAGTTGAAATGGCCCTTCGTCACAAAGTTAAGAATTTGGGCCTAACTTTACTAGCATATAATACACTAGTTGTAATTGTATTATATGCTATTAAAGTTAGGCCGTATACATTAATATACATTTAATAGTCGTATACGTTAATTTTATTCGCGTATAAAAATATTTTTATATTATATAAAGTACATAAGCATATTTGCATTTATATATATATATATATATATATATATATATATGTGTCCATAAACCAAATTCAATGCAAAGTTTCCCACCCACGCTTGCATTTCAATTAAATAAATGTAAATAGCTCAAATTAAACAATGCTACATACATATAGCATTGCATACTTATGCAATAAGCTGCTTTGACATTTTTGAATAGATACTACTAATGTTTAATATTTTGAATTCAAAAATGCTACGGACTATGTTTACCGTCCGAAAGCGTAGCTATTTCGTAGCCACACTGTAGTTATTACTTCCACACAATGCGCGACAACGCGTTTGGCATGGATACAATATATCTCCAAAAGATTGGAAATCACAACAGGCATAAAGATTTTCAACACAAAATATAGTCCATATGTCGCCGAGAACCTTAGTCCTCGACAACATAGCCACCCAGTTTTTTGTGTAAAAGGCTAAACATAACTTCATATAATTATTAAATTAAAGTAAATTAAGAAATAATATATAATACAGCTTTAAGATTTTATTTACCAATCACAAACAATATAAGTTACATAACTAAAAAGAATGAGAATTATTTACAGCTCAGCTCTTATTTCGGAATAACAGGAAGTCGCTATTTTAAATATTTGCACTTACATCCGATTAATTCGTCGTGATTAAGTTAACGTATAATGAGTAGACATGTGTTAGTAATGCGAGTGATGTATTACATGTAATATTACCCGACCACGAACTGTAATAGCACACATTACTCGACTATATCAAACATCACATCTAACAATTACGCGCCCGTGCGAGTGCGACAGGGACACATGACGTGTATTTCATGTCTCGACTTGCATTTCGCTTGGTCCGGCCGAAATGGCGCGATTGTTTAATTTTCTTATTGAATTTAGAATTTATTGGCAATGTCGCATATACTATATACACTTATATATTTTTTTGATATCGCCCTTTAGTAATCAGTTTTGTTATACAATGTAACTCGGACGAACGTCTTTTTAATACTTTTTAGTTAATTTAATCCTAGTAAATAAAACTTCCAGAAGAATTAAATCCAGAACGTTGTTATGCAAGTAATGGGTGTAGCTTATTACTTTTCATATAATCTTTAAAGACACATCACTACACATGTCGTCGTTCTGTAATATCACTAGGAAACATCAAACATCACAGTAGTGTAATGACAATACGCGTGATGTTTTTAGTGAAATGTAAACATACGCGGATTAACAGTAATGAGATATTGCATTACACCATGATGCACTGTTTAGCGCACGTCTTACATTGTCTACTCATTACTTTATAATCAAGGCAAGGTATATAATACCTGCCTGCAAAAATTCTCGTAATATTATTATTACGACTGATTGGATGTACAGCGCATTGGTTCCGACGCCTTATATCCTTTTTAAGTTAACCAAATGATAGCGCGATCTAAAAGCGTTCAACGCCATCTATGAAATGAGTGATGAGTTGTAGAAAATATTAACTGATATGGTTCTGCACTTCACACTATAGTAAATACTAAAAAATAAACAAAAAATTGAATAGATTATATTATTATTAAAGAAAAGTCTCTTTGTGATATTAATTCTGTCATGGTTAGATTTGGTAAGCTTTGTAAACAAACTTAGAGTATTAACGATGGTAATAAAAAGCAAATAATTATTTTGATTATTAATAAAACAGCTCTAATAGCATATTTAAATGAAATATGTAGTCTACGAGCTATGTCTACGTAGTTGATAATGCTCGTAGCTATTTCGTAGCTTAGCCTTGGGCAACTTTTGACAAAACAAATAACTAATGAAATATCCAGTGTGTCGATCCTTGAAACACATAAAACTAAAAAGATCCCTAAATTAAAGGAAAATGAAATAAATTACAAACATAATTTATTAATATGTAAGCACGCTATTATAGTTTCCATTTACTTACGCAGGTAAAAAATATTAATCATAATAAAAAATTTCAACCGAGTTTATAAACAAATATTATATAATTATAATTAATATATAATTAATAATAATTTTAATTAGCTCAAATTATTATTTTTTTTACCCAGAAACACTATGTACTAGTGTCGCTTTTTTGTATGTTGGGTGGTGGAGTCCAATGTCGCCTTTTTTCTTCAACATTGTAGAAAGACAATACAATATTATGAATATAGATCTTACCTCTAGTACATGAACTCATAAGAAATGCAATTTACTAAAACTTCAAATAATTTTACCCTATTGTTATTTAGTACTTTTCTTTAATCATTATCTTATTTCTTTAGGTTAATATTTCAAAATAAGTTAATTTTGTTTGTAGTTATAAAATGTTGTATAACAATATTTACACGATTTGCAAGTTTTATGACAGAGTAATAAAAAGGTACTACACTACGTGCTTCGTTATTACAATTACTTTCTCAAGAATTAGATTTGCTATTCTAAATATGTATATACAACATCAAGAATGAGCTACGATGGCGTGCAGATTTTAAGATAAAAGTAAAATATACCACTGAAATAACAGATAGAAGAAACTTTTCCCGCCATATGATGCCATAGGTAATGGAGTAAGCTTGTCTTTCCATATATAAAAAAAAATTGTAATCTTTCTTCAAAAATTGCTCTATACATTTTAATACCGAACACTAAGTTTGCAAGTATTGGTAGCTGGCCCTGTGGCGCAACGGATAACGCGTCTGACTACGGATCAGAAGATTCCAGGTTCGAATCCTGGCAGGGTCGAACTTTTGGTCTTTAATGCATTTTTTTGTGGCCATTTTTTATTTTTTTTTGTAGGTGTACCAAATTAAAATAAAATGCAATTAATCATTCTTAAATATTTATAGTTTTACAAAACAGTTTTACTTACCATTTTAAAGTATTTATTTTAAAGCTTTTTATAATACTAATATTATTGTGATAAAATTTATTTGCAAAATTTACTCTATCCTTAAATAAAAAAATATGTCTTTATTATGCTTAAAAAGTTTCTTATGCAATAAATTACATGTCCAATACATTTTTATTAAAAAAATCAGCAAGTGTTAAGCAATGTGAGAAAAATTACTAATATTATCAAACTGAAATGGAAATGAGTTAGGTGTCTAATTAAAATTATATCACCAATTTATGATAGAAAAATTGCAGGTGTTTGATGGAAGGAAAAAGCAGATGTAATAATTAGTATAAAGTGCCGTAGATGTTATGCAATGATGTACGTAGCGATGAAGCGGCTTAACATAGGTTTTCTATTTTTTATTAAAGTTATGAGAAATCCTTATGATAATTGCAATACTGTGACACAATGAAAATAAATTATCCTCAATAAATTGGTACTTTTTAAATTATTTTCTATATTACAAATTCGGACCTATTTATTTATTTTGTTAATATAACTAAATTCATAAAGTGAAAAACTTATATTTCACATGTCTACCAAATGTGAGGCGAACAATAGATCTACTATTGTACTAATAAAATAATTTATAGTAACCATTAAAATAATAATTGTTAAATAAAAAGTTATTTTCTTTTTTTCTGTATTTATTATCTTTTGCATACATTTTTACAACAATATACCAAAACGCTATGCAAGTGCAGCAAAATCCAAGCGCTTCATGCATAAAGTAACTTCTTTAAGTTATGCTTTCCCAGTACAATTGCATAGAGCTATTGCGTATATTCAATAAGATAAAGAGAGATGATAGATCCCAAAGTTGTAAGAGCAGTACGAGTGCTGACAAAATTAATCAGAAATGAAACATCTAGTTATCTTTGTCCGTATAACGTACAATAGAGTGAGACCAACGCATTGCCACACTCCTCATCAGCATAATATTTCTCAATAGCAAGCCATCCCTTTTAGTCATTAGTATTGACACATATCGTGATGTTACCGACGTCTAGACGGCCTCATCGATTTTCATGTAATATGAACGTCACATTGATTTGTACTACACCCGTTCTCTTCACTCACCTTGACCTTATAAATAGCGTTTTCTGTTCTACCTTTTCATAAGTTATGCTGTCCTGGTAATATTTTATTCTTGAACGTGAAATTTTATTCAAGGATTTCTGGAACAACACGTGTTAGATAGGATGAATGAATGAATGAATATGCATTTTAGTGATAATATAAATTTCGTTTTTGTTCATTGTAAGTGATAAATTTATTATTAGTATATTTTTTAAGACAATTTAAATATTTATTTATTATATTAATTAATTCTTTAATTTAGCCAATATTAAATTAAATTTTAAAAAGTATAAATAAATAAATTATATGTGACTGTCGCGTATTTACTAATGTAAATTAGTTATTTTTACTGAAACACCAGAAAAAGAAATTAAATTAAATTAAATTAGAATAGAGATATTTTATTATAATGTTTTTGTTGAAAATATAAGAGAATTTAATTTGTAAATATATTATAATATGAACCCTATAAATAACAAATGTAGAATATTTTCTCTTTGAAATTCTTGGTATTTATTTAATATCAGTCTTCCTATTATTATTATTATTTGTATTGAAACTTTTAGTGAAAATATATCAGCTAATGGAAAAATTCTAACGAAAACGTATTCTGTCATAAAATTTTCAGTACTTGATGCAAGATGAAAATTATCCTTTCCATGTACTCCAATTACTTTGTATTCATTACAAAGGCTATAGGTAAATAAAGCAAGCATCTGTTAACACAGGCACACATCATAACTCCGCCTCTAAAGCTCACGACGAGTGACGAGTGAACTAGGGTTTGGAAATTTAGAGCTTTCGCTACGTTATGGTCTCCTAGTACATGACGTGCAAGTTTCCCCTTAATACCTAACAATTTGTATTTTGTGGTATGTATGTATGTATGTATGTATAATAAATAAATAAATAATTGTTTGTTGTTTTATTTATTTTATATATTGTTAGTAAGTAGTATGTATTTTATTTAATACGAGTAAGTCAACACTTAACATAATATATATAAATAATAGTCTAGGATTGTTTGTTTAACTGTATTGTCAAATTTGGTAGTTTAGTTTTAGTTACGTATTTATTTTTTTATTATAAGCAATTAATGCATCGTTTGTGTAAAGAGATTAAATAAACTTGAACTATATAATCAACCAACCTCCTTTTGTGGAGCAATGATGATTTTTTGATTTCTTATATCGAGCTACCCGGCCGGAGTTTATTCTCCCTAAGGGAGCAAAATAGAAGTCCAAATAGATTTAAATTTGTTTGCCTGTAATTCTTTGATGTTATAAATATGAAAATTTATTTATTATCTACTGATAATGTGTGTAAATACCACTTTAAATATTAAAATATTTAATAAAACCATTATCTCTTGCCAGACGATTATTGATCGCCCAATAATTAATTTATGGGTAGTAGAAATTTGTAAAAATCTCTAAACAGATGCTAAAAACAAAAATAAATAGTAATAAGAGTATTAGAATTTTTAGCGGTCACAGGGCCTGGACGGTTTCCAAGAGGCGCAGGTTTGAATCCCGCTGCGTTCAAATTTTTATGTTTTCTAATAAAATATTTTTCAATTTCCTAAATGTGTGAAAAAACACTTTAAATTGTTAGATTTCTTTAGGCCGCGGAAATAATAATATTCCCAAATAAATATATTTAAGTTACAGAACAATTACAATACATTCTGAAAATGGTGCACTTGTTTTCTAGAAGAATCCTCTGGAGGAACAGAGGAAAATTATAGGAGATAGGCGATTCGAAACTAAAGTCGAGTTACTCGTACAGTTATGGACACAGAACGGAGCACTTCATATCCCGTCGCGTTTCTAAATAACAAAGCAATGATAAAAAAAAGGGATAAAGAAAATGTGATAGTACCTTATTGATATTTCTGAAAAAAATATCTAGTCAAGTGATTTTCAATTTATTTTATTTTATGGGTAATTAGTTATCACATAAATTTATTTTACATTTTTCACATATAATAAATATTACTTACTACATACTAGGTTTACCACATACTAAATATAAAAATATTTAAAAGCGTCTGAATTTCGATGCAGCTCGTTACGCACCTACGTACGGCCGGCTTAATTAGCAAGAGTGCTTTTGGACGTTTTCCAGGAGGAGCGAGTTCGAGTCCCGCTAGTTACAAAATAACTAACAACATACATAATCTGCGTACACTCCTAAAAAATTGACAAAATTTTAACCTGTTTTGTCTGTTTTTGTTTCCTTTATCGATTAACACAATTCAGAATGAAATATGAAAAACGAATATTTCACGAAATTAAACGAATATTTCAGAATGAAATATGAAATATACTTTGTTTATATTTATTTACTTAATGTAGGTACGTACACATAGATGTATGGCCCAGCGACGACGTCCTTTTTAAACTGCGATAAATGCACAATTGCAGTCAATAGTGAAACATGCTACTAGGACAACATGAAATAATAGGATTTAAATATGATTGCACCAGACTTTTGTAGCTTGCATTCATATGTATGTATGTGTAACGTGGTACGAGTGAGGCGAGACTAATAACATGCGCTTACTGAAAGTGAAAGTGCAATGGATCTGCGCGTCACGTAGTTGTATTTCATAAGTAGAAGCTTTATATTTCAGAAATCTGGCATCCCAGTCCATTACCTCCACTTTTTACAGTTAAATATTTATGACAGAAATACGTATAGGATTATATAAGTTATAAAGTTTATCAATGCTTTATTGGTACGTCAGAATGTAGTTTACTATTAAGTATTGAGTACTTAGTAGGTGCTTCTCAAATATTACTACAATAATTAATATTAATATTAATACAATAGTGAGTATAAAATCGAGACTAAATGATGCCTTAATTATACAATACATAATAAACCATAATAACAATACACAATAATATACAACACTGCGTTCTAAATAAGACTTAGACTTAAATTTAAGATTGTGACTAAATTAATAGTAGGAGCCTGCTAACAAGCTAGCTTATTTACTGGTGCACAACTATTTGAAAGTTCGTATAATTCTGTTAAGAGGCGCATTATGTATGGTCCAGGTTGGTTTCACATAGTAAATAGTGGCTTTCTTCGTATAGTTTTTAACGAGAAATTTAAAAGGGTCAGCTTCAAAAATTTTAGATATGCTTTTTCCGCCAATTACTAATCTCAGATCGTATGAGGTAGGTAAATTTAGTATTTTGTCTTCCGTGTACTAGGTTCTGTCCTCATTCCCTCCGTCCACGTACAAAATTCCTCCTACAATACATTTCTTTGGGTTTCAAGTCAATAGGATGGATTTGTAGCTATAGTTAAGTTTAAACCGATAACTAATCTTTATCGTGACTAATAAGTTTATCTATTAGAATATATTATTATTATTAGTCACGACCATCCAATATATATAAACAATAAATAATAACCCTTATTATAGCAAAAAGGTCCGTCCTAATTACCATCTATTGAAAATATAGCAGATTTTAATTCAGAAATTTCATTCCGTAATAAATAAAAATGACGGTTAGTTTACTAAAAAAACTATTCATACTTTTTTTTGGGTGGGTGCCGCTTTAATAAAACTAGAATGTACCGAGAATAAACCGGGCATGAAACCAAGCTTTTGCTCGGACTTTATCGATTTGAGGCCCGAAGATTGTGAGTTGAGGCCTTTTTTTTTTGCTGGACTTTATCGATTTGAGGCCCCGGCGATAGTAAGTTGAGGCCCTTTTCAAACCGAGCTACCAGGAGCGCATGAAACAAACGAAGCTTTTGCTTGGACTTTATCGATTTGAGGCCCCGGCAATAGTAAGTTGAGGCGCTTTTCGAACCGAGCTACGAGGAGAGAGAGAGAGAGAGCATGAAACAAACGAAACTTCTGCTTAGATTTTATCGATTTGAGGAAGGAGGCCAGGCAATAATAGCGAGTGGAGTTGGAATCCCTTTTCGAAATGTGCTACTAGGCGAGTATAAAACCAACGGAGCTTATTTTGTGTTATATTGAGTTATATTGATTGAGGCCCCGGCGATAGTAAGTTGAGGCCATTTTTAAACCGAGCTACCAGAAGAGCATAAATTAGCAAGAACCACCATAACAGACACTAGTCAATACGTCTCATACATGCACACATATTCTCTTTCTAACAGTAGAGTTTCCACTGTAGCGGACGTTTGTGAATGGTGTCGTCCTTTTTTGTTTTGCATTTTTCACCATTACGTATGAACAAGATGCAGTAACTAATTAACATCGATATCGGCTACTATGTGCGATATTTTGTGATATTTATCTCTTTCTTGCCTACTAAAATTGCTGTGTGGGAAATGCTATAATGAAATGCATTGTGGTTAATGTTTTTTTTAAACAATTTTGAATAGATATTATTTAGTTGTTTATTTGATTTTTGAAACCGGACGTACTTAATAATAATAAACTCGTTGGGTTAAATCAAATGGGGGATATTGTGGTCGGGGGGCAGTTTACAAGATTTGCGCATGTTACGTAATCTTTAGGAAGTAACTTAAACTTTATTTTTGTATATTTTAGAACAATTCACATTAATCACAGAAATGAGGTTATTATAAATATACATATACAGATAGATATACGTATACCAAACACAATCAATTATCAGTCAATTTACACATAAATTTTAAATTAAAAAGATATCCCCTTTTCAATTTGTATATATCATGAGCACATAATTTAAGAAATCTTAGAAATCGTAAAATATATATTTTTTGTCTAAGTCACGTGTTCAGGAGAAAAATATTTGCCTGCTTTAGATAGATAGATTTGGTTCCGAGAACTATGAATGAAACTTACGATACTACCATACTAGGAACGCATAGCCGACAAGCAAGTGCATTTAGAACCTCTATACATTTTAAAGTATAGAGGTATCTGTAGGTAGTAGACCTAACATAGATAAATATATATAGTAATACCCAAATTATAATTAATTTAAGGCGCTAATTGTCTTAAAAGAACCTTTGAAGAACCTAGATAATGCATACATTTCTAAGATGATCGGAGTTTATTATTTTACTATGTTGGAGCCGCATTGGTATACGTATATTAAATTTGTTAAGTAACTGAGTGCAATATCTATTCGGTTGGTTCTTCCAAGGACATCATTCGGAAGTGTTTTAATTGTTTACAATAAATAGGTACTTTCTTTCTTGAAATCACATTAGAAAACCTGCATTAACTTACTTTTTAATCGTTCTATCAGTAGCGAAATAGTTGCATAGTGAGTTGAGAAGTGAGAGGGAGTGAGGAGTGAGCTTTGATTAGGGGTCTGATTATTATTATGTTTTCTATAGTTATCAGAATTTACTTTTTTAAATGATTTTATTTATTTATGCTGTATGTATATTCAAATGATTCTATTATACAATGTGTATGAGGATTCCTTTTGCTTTGTTTGCGCATCTATGTTATGTTATGCTTTTCATATCTGACTGAACACGTGACAAATTTGTTCCGAGAACCATGACAGAAACTTACGATACAGCGATACCAGGAACGCATAATCTATATGCAAGTGCCATCTTATCGTATACATATAAACAACTATCTGTAGGTACCCATAGCACAATTGAGTATTTCTATCCTTTTCATATTTATTATTAAATTTCGGTTATTGGCTCCCCTCCTCCTACTGCGATATATATAGCTAAGCCTATGGAAAAAATTACAATACAACTTTTACTAGGATCAAGGATCGAAGTAAAGGTGCACTTAATTTTTATAAACTATACGAGTTTCTTTCCGCGTAAAATTAAAGGGTTCATTCATGTTAGTACGTACAAATATCAATGCTTAATCCACACATTGTTATTGACAGCTTTTGCAATCAATTTCTCTTACGGCCAAAACACAAAAAATTAAGAAGATTGTATTTTAAGATTTCTAAACATTTTGTTATGGATGATCCAATATTTTATCCAACATTCAACAATAATTATCATCTCATCCAAAATCAGATTAATGTAAAGAGGGCAAAAGCTTACCGCAACAAAATGAGTTTCAAAATAATCGACACTTGTCTACTATTTAAAAACAATTAATATAATTCTTTTAAAAATACATTATTTTTTAAATGAATGTAGTGCAAAATCTATTCTTATCATGCATAGAGCTACGAATACATAGAATTTTACATACGATACAATAGATTTAATCTCAAAGTTAACATCGCCAAAGCAGATTTCAATTATTAAATAAAAATCTTATTAGATAAATCGTAAAGTGTATTTATATACATTGTTTTTATATGATAAAAATAAAACTATATAGAAATTTATTTATTTTACTTCAGTGAAGATAGTAGAAATCATCAGAAATTATGATATCCGTATACGAACAAAAGGACCGATCATCGTGTAGAGAGATCGTGGGTATCATTTGGCTGAGAAACGAACGAACGAAAGAAGATAGTAGTTTTAATTTCAACATTTTTAATAAGTCGTAACAATTTCGTTACAACAAGGAACTTATAGCTATTCAAAATTTGAATTCGTTATAGCTCTAGTGATCTTTGTTTGAATAAACTAATGCTTATACAAACAAACAACATCCGCACAGTACATGATGTAGTCAACTTGCATAGATTAGATTTTTACGTAAGCATCAAAAAAAATCTAAGTTATATTATTACTTGATACCCTTAAGTAATAAACAAGTAATATTTTCACGATTACATATAATTATAAAATTAATATTGCAAAATAATATCAACACACAATTAGTAGAATATTTTGAATGAATCAATTGTGAAATTTGAATTTTTAAAAAGTGTTCAATATAAACAACTTAAAATCATAAACTGTATTTGCATGTTGTAATAAAAAATAATGAGATTTACTGTGTTAAAATTATGTAACTTAAATGAAAGTTATTACTATGCATATATGTAATCCAAAATCCAAAAATAAATTTATAATTTATTTATAATATGTAAATAGGTACATATATGTCAGGTAAAAACCAGACTTATCATATTTATTACCATTTCATGAACATTGTAAGTTCAGTGTGACATTTACATGACGATGGGTAGTAAATAGAACAAGTATGATTTGCATAGTAAATCACACACACACGGAGTTGCAGGCAGTAACTAGTGTTTATAATAAAGTAAACTATATTGAAATCTGTTTTCTACATTCGTAAACCGGCAATCAGTACTTTTAAAATTTATATTTACTTACTAGGAGAACATTAAACATATTTTATTGGAGCCTATTTAAGTTAAGTTATACGACGAGACTACATAGATCATGGATGCTATAAAAGCTTGGTATTGCAACCCAAAAATAGTTTCAGCATTCACGGATATGTTTTAAACGTCACTTATATGTAGTAATTTATTTGGTTTACAACTAACTGCGTTATTTATTTATTACTACTAGTCGATATATTATTTCTATTTACCACCATTTGTAGTGTATTTTATTTTTTTGCCTCTTATTCTTTTTAAATTGTGTAGGTGGCTGGTAAAAAAGTGCTAAATTCTATACATAGTCATGTAGTCTAAGTTTTAGATAATTTTATTTTTTCATTTCACATATAACCCAAAAACCAATTAAATTATTTGGTGGGTCATTATCGAGTTTCTTTAACGAAGTGAACGAACTAATCGTGACGGAAAATTAAGTGTTAGTATATAATTATAAGGCCTAATAAGCCTTTAAATGTGTATTTCCGCGAGTCAGACACGAATCGGTCTTTACCATTTGACTAGATAAACTTATTCCCTGGGTATTTTCGTAATATAGACTTACATAGGAATTTCGAACTGGAATCAAGCAAAGGCTTATCCAAGCACTATTTTGAGCGCGCAGATACTCACGCGAATCCGTTAATAGTAGGGGTGAGTAATTACTCGCCCTCCGCGCACCCCTTACTAATTAACGGCCCCAGCTAATTTAACGGCACGGCCGCGCGTTCTCCATTAGAATAGATTTCTAAATTGTATCGAGTTCCACTTCATGCCGCGGCTGGTTTGCTTAGTATAGGGTTCTTCTCCCCTGCCCGATCAACAACGCAAGCCGAGGTCCTTGCCCGGCCTTGCGATTGTTAGTGCTTGTATTTTTAGCAGGGATTGAGCACCCTCATTACCTTCCTCCCCACCCGGTGTAGCGACACCGGTCAGCGGTCAGTCCTTAAGTATTGTCAGTCCTAAAGTCCTAAAGGAAGTTTCTATCGGCTTATTTCTGACTTATATATTTCTTCGTTAGATGCTTCAGATCTGTAATTTTTATGTGTCAACGTATTAATATTATACGTTGACACTGAACGACTATTGACAAATTTGGTTCCTATTTTTTTATAGATTAACTGCTGATAATATGATTCAACATCAGGTGAACGTACCACTCTCCAAAATCGGATACATCCTAAATCATATCTAGACTTAAAAGCTAAAAAGTGAAATCCCTTCAGTAATTATGGAAATGTGTGCGTACAAACAGACAAATAGACAGATTTCAATTCATATTCTATTATTGTTTTTGTGTCTACCAAAATCTGTTAAAAAAGTCTTACTCGGGTTGCTGATATCTAGTGAAAGTACTGGACAGGATCCAGCTTCCAAATTATTTTTTATTTGATCTTTTACACGGTCTTTAGTTAAGATGATTCACATGTCAAGGTTTGTATGTCAATGCTTTAAAAGTCATTTAATTCTTTACTTAACTTCATTAAAACTGTACGAAGGAAGTATAAAACTTTTTATTATTTACTTACTCACTATTTGTTTTGCTTTGGTTTGTTGTTTTCTTCAAAAACCCAAATTGCAACTTGTGCATGCTCTTGCAACAAGGGCACTAGGCAAACATGAAATAGTCACAAGCTATTCCATGGTTCCAATCAATTTATGGTGTATGAAAAAGACCAACCAGAGCATAGTATGCGCTGAAAGAAAGTGAAAGTACACATCTTGTACTGCGCATCTCTTACACCTTTACTGTAATTGTGTGACCTACGGCTGCTAGGAGGTTATAAAATTCAATTAAAATTTCATTCATTTTTTAAACTGTTATTCCCACACTAAGGAAATTAAGGAAATTAAAATAGACATATTTAGAAAACGTATATAAATTTTAACGCGGCGGTATTTGAACCCGCGCCTCTTGAAAACCGTTCAAGCGCTCTGACTGCTAAGCCATGAGTTCTACATCCAGCTACGTTGACATTCTTATACGCTTATTACAACTTATATTTGTTTAAAATAAAATGTATTTTAATAATTATTTTTTCCGAGTTTTTCTCTTCATATAAATTTCCCAAAATATGCAAATAAAGTATAATTACATAATTGATTTAGCTTCTTTTCATTTCAAGTCTAAAATATATTTTTTGTCTAAGTCACGTGTTCAGATGAAAAATATTTGGCCTCCTTTAAATAAATTTTGTTCCGAGAACTATGAATGAAACTTACGATACTACCATACTAGGAACGCATAGCCGACAAGCAAGTGCATTTAGTAGCTCTATACAGTTTAAAGTATCTGTAGGTAGACCTAACATAAGTAAATATATATAGGACTATCTTCTTTCCTTTTCATGTTCATGGACTTTTCAGTTATTGGCCACACCCACTCAAAGCGACGACACCAGTTACTATTAGATTTATTCATCGAAGTATAAGTGCACTTTATATTTGTATATATGAATTATATATAGGTAGGCTTATACAACAACTTGCAAAACTTTCTGAAACTTTTTCCGCGGATTTTTAATCTAACAATTCACGCCTACATGATGGTATTTTTATGACGCTTTTGACGTATAACGAAAAATTGTGAAGTTTTTGTAGTATTCATAGTTGATACCCAAACCTCCATTTGTGTAGATTGTATGACTTTATCAACATTCTACTGTCATTCACAATGCTGACATAATTTTTTTATTCTCAAATGATAATACCTTCTTTTAAGGCGCTAATTGTCTGGAAAGAACCTTCTCTTACCCTGTCACTATATCATAGGGACATATCGTTCTCCACTTTCCACCCAAATTTAAGACGTTGCGTATTCAAAGCCGGACTTTACACCCGCTTCGTCTTGCCGGACAGAAAAAATGCACAGAATGTCTAGAAATAATATCTAGAATTAATTATAACTAGATTCTCTCTGACTGACTACCCAGGGTGGGTAGTCAGTCAGAGAGAAGGGCTATGATTATTACTATGTTTTCTATAGTTATTAAATTTATTTATTAAAATATTTTTATTAATTTATGCTGTATATAAATTCAAATGTTTCTATTATGCAATGTGTATGAGGATTCCTGTCGCTAATTTATAAATATTTAATAATAATAACATGAATAGAAAAATTGTGACGTAACTGCCGCGAGGTTAACTCATGACAGAGAATTACGATGTAACAATACCAGGTCCGCATAAGCCTTCAGAAAGCTTAATATGCGCTCGCATAGCTACGAAGCTAGGTGACGAGAAAGAGATAGAAACAATAACATTTCATTCATGTTAGTACGTACAAATATCAATGCTTAATCCACACATTATTGATTATAGCTTTTTCAATCAATTTCTCTTGCGGCCAAAACACCAAATTAAGAAGATTGTATTTAAGATTTCTAAACATTTTATAATGGATGCTCCAATATTTCATCCAACATTCAACAATAATTACTCATCAAAAATCTAATGTAAAGAGGCGAAACCTTGCCGCAGAAAATGGGTTACAAAATAAACGTTACTTGTGTTTGGGTGGTATTTTCCAGTCACAGACCACACCTGTGACCTCACGCTACTTGGCCGTAACGGCGCTTATCCGAGCTGGACATCGTGGTCGATGTTCCTGAATGTTGCCGACTCAACAGTTAGTTCAGAACATATATGGATAGTGCTTGTCCGGGCTGCCCCAAGCATAAAATTAAAAACATTATCCAGTCCTAAAGGAAGCTTCACCGGATATTATTATTTCTGGACTTATACGTTCTTCATTATATGCTCCAGATCTGTAATTTGTATATGTCACCCTATAAAGTTAATCACGCTGAACAACTTTCGTCAAACTAGTTTCCTTATTTTTTATGGATTAACTGCTGATGATAATATGAGTCAACATCAAAGTGTTCCCTTTCTTGAATCTACTTGACTTAAAAAAGCTATACAGTATAAGATTAAATCTGTTCAGCAACTATGAAGTGTGTGCGTACAAACAGACAAATGGACAGTTAAAATTACAGTTTAAAATATTTTTAGAAAGCGTATAAATATATGAATTACAGCGGGATTCAAACCACGCCTCTTGTATGCCGCCTAAGTTTTATACGCTTTCTAATACTATTATTCAATTTTCTTTTGATGTGTTTTAAAAAAAAAAAAAACGTTAAAAAAAATTTATAAAATATTCTATTATTTATATATTTTGTTAACATTTTAAAGTGTTATTCCCAGACTAAGGAAATTGAAAAGACAAATATCTTAGCGGTCAGAGCGCTTGAACGGTTTTCATACGTTTTCTAAATATGTCTTATTTTATTATTATTGTTTTATCTAGCAAAAACTGTTAAAAATATCTTACGCCTGTATTCTTTTAAGCCGGGTAGGGCTTTAGAAGAATACTGAATCATACAACATTTTTAGGAAATATCCAGATTCGATTTAATTTTCCCGAAATAAAATCCGAAAGGAAATTTTAAAGTATTTACTTTTTATTATTTATTTTTTTACTAATGCAATGCTTGCTTTGGCTTGTTTTCTTCATAAAACAAACAAAATTGCAACTTGTGCATTCTCTTGCAGTAAGGGCACTAGGCGAACATGAAATAGTCACAAGCTATTCCATGGTTCCAATCAATATATGGTGTATGAAAAAGACCAACCAGGGCATCAGTATGCGCTGAAGAAAGTGAAAGTACATCTTTGTACTGCATCTCTTACTTTTACTGTAATTGTGTGACCTACGGCTATAGTATAGTATCTGCAATCTTCCTTATAGTCAAGTCACGGTCGCCCAAGAAGGCATCACACTTTCTTACGTAGTGGATGTTTTTCGTAGACGTCGTAGGCTTTGTAGCGCAAGATCGTGCTTTTTGATCAAGATTTGACTCTCTCTCGCACTTTTTTAAAGTGGTAACAGAAATGAGTTGTGGTTTTTTAAAGTAAACAAATGCTTTCTCTGTTTTCGACATATGATAATGGATATATTTCGATTTCAATCCTGTTTTAAACAAATATTTATTAATCAACGCACGTAGCTCAATGCTGTTAATTTTTTTGAAAGTCTGGTCTCTTGGTCTCTTTTATTTAGCACGTTATAATCTAAAACCTACAAAAACTAAAGTAATAAAATAATATATTTTGAATGTGTGTGTTTAAAATATAATGTATTAAAATAATTTGTCTGGGTTTTTCTCTTCATATAAACTTACCAAAATGTTCAAATAAAGTATAATTACATAATTGATTTAGCTTCTTTTTATTTCAAACCTAAAATATATATTTTTTGTCTAAGTCATGTGTTCAGATGAAAAATTTTTGGCCTCCTTTAAATAACTTTTGTTCCGAGAACTATAATAGAAACTTACGATACTACCATACTAGGAACGTATAGCCGACAAGCAAGTGCATTTAGTAGCTCTATACAGTTTAAAGTATCTTTAGGTAGACCTTACATAAATAAATATATATAGGACTATCTTCTTTCCTTTTCATGTTCATGGACTTTTCAGTTATTGGCCACACCCACCCAAAGCGACGACACCAGTTACTATTAAATTTCTTCATCGAAGTATAAGTGCACTTTATATTTGTATATATGAATTATATATAGGTAGGTTATACAGAAACTTACAAAACTTTCTGAAACTTTTTCCGCGGATTCGTTAGTTTAAATAACAATTCACGCCTAAATGATGGTGATATTTTTGTGCATCGGTTCTTCCAGTGACGTTTTGACGTCCAAGGAAATATTGTGAAGTTTTCGTAGTATTCATTGGTAACTAGTTGATACCCAAACCTCCGTTTGTGTAGATTGTTTGACTTTATAAACATACTACTGCCATTTAAAATGCTGACATTATTTATTTATAATCAAATTAACCTTCTTTTAAGGCGCTAATTGTCTTGAAAGAACCTTCTCTTAACCTGTCACTATGTCTAACTGACATTGATATGCAAATTGAAAATCATATTTAAAAAACGTATCAAAACCGCGTTCAAAATTTGCGATATTCTTTGCGAGATGCTTTTAAAAACATAGGTTATGGTTGCTTCGCAGTATATATCATATTTTACGCATACGCATATATAATACGATTTCACAACCTATTTTAGATTTAATAAATAACATAATAGAAAAATTGTGACGTAAAAACCGCGAGGTTAACCCATGACAGAAAATTACGATGTGACCATACCAGGTCCGCATAAGCCGTCAGAAAGCTTAATATTCTAGTAGCTAGGTGACGAGAAAGAGATAGAAACAATAACACTGCGTATATTGAAAATGAAAGCTTTGTTGGCGCATCTATCTATGTTATTGTTATGTTATATTCTGAACACGTGACAATTCCGACAGCCATGACTGAAACTTACGATACAACAATACTAGGAATGCATAATCGATTAGGAAGTGCAGTTTATTTTTGATTGCTACAAGCCATTTTGTTCAAGAGACATACTTCACAATTGTCTTAATATATAAATAAGTAAGTGATGTTATTGAAATTTAAATTAATCTAGTAAAAATTAACACACGACAGAGAATTATGATGTTATTATACTACCTAAACCTTTAGAAGTTTTAATATAATTGGTGGTGGTATATTATTCATATTCATAATAATACCATATTTTATAAGATTCCTTATTTTATATTTATGTAATTATTATTTTAATAAATTGTTACAAATATACAAACTTTGCAAAGCTCTGTAAACATTATAATATCTATTGATATTATATATTTTGATTGTTGTTATTGCTAAATAGTTGTCATTATAAACTACCCTATCCTATTTCTATGACCCTTCCCATGACAAGTGTTCAACTTCTTAAAAAAAGCATTTATGAAAGCTTATTAACATTTCCTAAGATGTAATACCTATAATTATCCATTTTAATTATTTGATGAGTCCTTATTGTGTTTTGTTAATGAGGTGACAAAAAACTACATGTTAGTATGCTAAGGCCATATAAACCTTTAAAGGTTTAATTATTATAAGTGGTTAAGGGGATGGTAAAATATGTACGAACAATAGAACCTGCGTATATTAAAAGAGAAAATTCCTTTGCGCGTTTGATAACCAACATGTTAGCTCTTGCCCTTGAGTAACATCGTTCGTACGTATCGTCATGCAAGACTAGCATGAAAATAAAAAAATAACAATTAGCGATGGATCCTAGTCCCTCAAACATAGGCCGCGTTTTTTTTAAGTTCACCAGGAAAACTTAAATAATTACCTGGGACATACCTTCCCCAAAATGGGTATAGAAATAACAATTATCTTATTACATATAATTAAGTGATTCTTGTAAAAATAAAATAGGAACTTTTGTCTACCCAGCTATGCTATACATCCAAATCTGTTTACACCAAAATATTACGAAATTATAACTGCTACACATGTAAGGTACCACTTGGTTCATAATATTATTAATATTCGTAGTTTTATTGAAATTTGAAAGGTTTATATATATAAACCTACGTTTATATATATTGTATATACAAAATATATAAACGTATATACAATATATACGTTTAGTCGAATGACTAAGTAAGACTAATATTATATTTAGTCAATTATTTTGTCCAACTAAGCCTTCGTGGGCATACTATCTCAGGTAGCGAGCTCTTAGTCAAAGTTGTACAGTCAAATAATTTTATTCCAAATAAAAAGTGTAATCGTTAATTTCTTGTATGTCTAATAATTTACTAAAGTTATGCCTTAGAACTTATCCGTCACTGACTCCAAGACTAACTTGAATGATGCGGTCACATAACGCCACATATTCACCCCAATATCTGGATTTCGATTACGTGAAGTCCTTACTATCCTTAGTGTCGGCCACCATTTTCTGCCGTGTAAATGAACCGGCCGAATTATGCTCTTGTATGGTAATTAGTCCCTTGAGTTTGGGTGGTATTCTCCAATCACAGACCACACCTGTGACCTCACGCATGGCATTTGGCCATAACAGCGCTAATCCGGGCTGGACATCGTGGTCGATGTTTCCGGACTAGTGGAGAATGGATCCAAGGTACCTGAATGTTGCCGACTCAACGGTTAGTTCAGAACATATATGGATTTTTGTTAAATTCTGGTTTGTTTTCTTCATAAACCAAAATTGCAACTTGTGCATTCTCTTGCAGTAAGGGCACTAGGCGAACATGAAATAGTCACAAGTTATCCTATAGTCCAATCATTATATTTTTACGTAATGGTTACGTAAAAATATGTACTACGGTAATCTCCTGTTTCTGTCTGTGTGTTTACAATATAATGTATTTTAATAATTTTGTCTGGGTTTTTCTTTTCATATAAATTTCCCAAAATGTGCAAATAAAGTATAATTATATAATTGATTTAGCTTAATGTTCCTTCTTTTTATTGCAAACCTAAAATAAACTTTTTTGTAAGTCACGTGTTCCGGTGAAAAATATTTGGCCTCCTCTAAATAAATAAATTTGTTCTGAGAACTATGACTGAAACTTACGGTACTACCATACTAGGAACGCATAGCCGACAAACAAGTGCATTTAGTACCTCTATACATTTTAAAGTATCTGTAGGTAGACCTAACATAAGTAAATATATATAGGACTATCTTCTTTCCTTTTCATGTTCATGGGCTTTTCAGTTATTGGCCACACCCACTCAAAGCGATGACGCAAGTTACTATTAGATTTCTTCATCGAAGTATAAGTGCACTTTATATGTGTATATATGAATTATAAGTAGGCTTATACAGCAACTTACAAAACTTTCTAAAACTTTTCCGCGGATTTTTAATCTAACAATTCACGCCTACATGATGGTAATGGTGGTATTTTTATGACGCTTTTGACATATAATGAAAAATTGTGAAGTTTTTGTAGTATTCATTGATAACTAGTTTATTCCCGAACCTCCATTTGTATAGATTGTATGACTTTATCAACATACTATTTATCAACATACTACTGCCATTTAAAATACTGACATTATTTTTTTATTCCCAAATTATACTACCTTCTTTTAAGGCGCTAATTGTCTTGAAACAATCTTCTCTTACCCTGTCACTATATCATAGATGACATATCGTTCTTCAACTTTCCACCCACATTCAAGACGTTGCGTATTGAAAGCCGGAACTTTACACCCGCTTCGTCTTGCCGGGCAGAAAAAATGTCACAGAATATCTAGGAGAATAATATCTAGAACGGAGTTAATTGATAACTTGGTTCTCTCTTACTATTATGCTATGCGATAAAAAACATGAAACTGAAAAATAAATTAAAGAGATTAAAGAACAGTGATACAAATTGAATAATTTAAAAAAAAAAAAATCGGTTAATATATATATATATATATATATATATATACTGCGAAGCAACCATAAGCATACCTATGTTTTTAAAAACATCTCGCAAAGAATCTCGGACTCGAAGATAATCAATTGACCTCACAGCTCTTTTTTGAAGAATAAATATTGAATTTATGAAATATTAAAGAAAATATAAATAATAATATCGCAAAAACCTAAAATAACTAGACGGTCAATATTAATGTCAGTTATTTGCCCTACTTTTTTGCTAGCTGAGTTTATTTAGAAGATGTGAATAGGGAAACTATATATTATAAACTCTTTATACGAGTACATGTACTTTTTGATATATAGACGCGTATATAATATGATTAAAGAACGTATGATAAATTTGCCACTCCAGAAATTTAAAGCTGCTATAACAACAATATTCAAAGTAAATAACAAATTATATTACTCTGTAGAAGAATGTTAATAAGATAAAAATGTGTGGAAGTAATATGATTTGGGTTTGGTGCAAGTTTTGCATATCTGAAACAGAATTTGCCTTTCGAGCCGATGGTAGGTTTATGTTCATTTGACGATTTAAAAGTGCTTGCAAAACTCTATTTGAATGAATGAAGGATATCTCATATTTGAATTATAGTACTACAGCGTTCTTTTTTCTAACTAGCACTGGATGTCAACCACCACAGGATTGTGATCTGGCATTATATTTGCACCAGGATATGTTAGCGCTCTTTCAACACACTTTCGAAACCTTTTACTTACCATTGTGTCATTTACGTATTTGTTTTAAGAGGGTATTCGTAATTCGCATTATAGTATCTCCTCTTTCATTACGCGGCCCAAACACATAGGCGTACATATGTATTATTCACATAGCTCTCGGAACCATTGCCGACTTTCCTACTTTGGTGTTCATATTCCCCATCACATTGATGCCATGCGCTCTCCCCGTGCCTTTCAAGAGAATTTTAATTTCTAATCACATGATTTTCCGTCTAGCGTGATAAGCATACCCACACGGTCTGTTTATATCACTTAATCATATCCTGAATAGCATATAATCCCGCATCCTAAACCAACAGCGGCACCAACTAATGAGCTGGTGCCGCCTGGGACGCGTGCGGGTAAGGTTGATATTTCGATTGGAAAAAGTAGTACTCGTTCTTGTTCTTCCCTTGATACCCCAAATAGAATATTTAGTATTTTAAATTTAAATGTTACATTTAGAATTTTTTTATTTTATTTGATCCACTAACATTTGTTTACACAGAACATACAAAAAAACACCATAGTAAACGGTACTTAATTCAATTGTAAGAAACACTTACAGGTGATACAGCATGTAAGAAAAAACATAATGATTCGCTTTTTATAGCAAACAGACCAAACAATTAAAATAAGATAAGAAAGAGACTATCCCTTAAGATAATGCATACATTTTTAGGATGATCGGGTTTTATTATTTATTACCTTAATACATACAGTATCTGAACCCTGTTATCACGGAACATTAAAGTGTTACCCTTTAATGTTCCGTAGTATAAATCCTAGCAGCTTTAAAGGCTCTGAATATTATTATATTTTCTATAGTTATCAGAATTAATTTGTTAAAATATTATTATTCTATTATACAAGTATGAGCATTGCTGTCGCTAATTTATACTTTAATAATAAGAAACAAATAGAAAAAATGGTGACTACCGCGAGGTTAAACGACTCAGAAAAACTTGCCGATTAACCATACCAGGTCCGGGCATAAGCCTTCAGAAAGTTTAATATACTAGTAGCTACGTGAAGGATAAAGAGATAGAAACAATAAATAACACTGCGTATATTAAAAATGAAAGCTCTGTATGCGCATCTATGTTATGTTTGCTATGTTATATTCTGACCACGTGGCAATAATTCCACATCCATGAACGAAACTTACGATACAACAATATTTTAGGAACGCATAATCGATTAGAAGTGCATTTGTAGCAGTACGTTTAAACTATATATAGAGATGTCCTAAGGTAAATAAATAGGGTACGTATAGCAACGTATACCTATCTCAAAGCACTCCTGCAAATAAACTCAGCTCTGCAGCGTTCGCAATTAAAAAAGTACTTAGTAGTAAGTAGCAAATAACTGACATTGACATTAACCGTCTTGGGTGTATTTTTAAAATGTTAATCACACACTTAGGAAATTGAAAAATCCATTTAGAAAACGTATAAAAATCCCACTGCGTTTATATATATATATATTACGCATACGCATATATAATACGATTTCACAACCCATGTTAGATTTGCCACTCTAGAAAATTAAAGCCTACAAAATAGTTCTAAAGACCTTAATTGTTTTTCTAAGGAATGTTAATTCGAAAGTGTTTTAATTGTCAACAATAAAAAAGGAACTTTTTTTCATGAAATCACTTTAGAAAACCCGCATTAACCTACTTTTTAATCGTTCTATCAGTAGCGAAATAGTTGCATAGTGAGTTGAGAAGTGAGATCTGATTATTTATTATGTTTTCTATAGTTATTGGAATTTATTTATTAAAAAAATATTTTTATTTATTTATGCTGTATGTATATTCAAATGTTTCTATTATACAATGTGTATGAGAATTCCTGTCGCTAGTTTATAAATATTTAATAATAAATAAATAACATAAATAAATTGTGACGTAATTTTCGCGTGGTTAACTACGATAGAAAGTAACATGATGAATAATACTTATCCGCATAAGCCTTCAGAAAGCTTAATATGCACTCGCACGAAGCTAGGTGACGAGAAAGATATAGAAACAATAACACTGCGTATATTAAAAATGAAAGCTTTGTTTGCGCATCTATGTTATGTTATGTTATATCTGACTGAACACGTGACAAATTTGTTCCGAGAACCATGACAGAAACTTACGATACAGCGATACCAGGAACGCATAATCTATATGCAAGTGCAATCTGTTCGTATACATATAAACTATCTGTAGGTACCCTTAGCACAATTGAGTATTTCTATCCTTTTCATATTGATAAAAAATCGGTTATTGGCTCCTCCTCCTACAGCAATACATATAGCTAAGCCTACGGAAAATTACAATACAACTTTACTAGGATCACATGATCGAAGTAAAGGTGCACTTAATTTTTATAAACTATACGAGTAAAATTAAAATGCCGCGTAAAATTAAAGGGTTCATTCATGTTTGTACCTACAAATATCAATGCTTAATCCACACATTGTTATTGATAGCTTTTGCAATTAATTTCTCTTACGGCCAAAACACAAAATTAAGAAGATTGTATTTAAGATTTCTAAACATTTAAATATAGATGATCCAACAATCAACAATAATTACTCATCAAAAATCTAATGTAAAGAGGCGAAACCTTAATAAATTAACATCGCCAAAGCAGATTACAATTATTAAATAAAAATGTTATTAGATAATAAATCATAAATATAAATAACTCTAGTGATTTATTTTTTTGTGAAGCTACTGCTTACATAAACATGTAACATCCCGCCCACAGACGCCACAAAGAGTCAACTTGCATAGATTAGATAATCTTATAAAATATTATTTAGTAACTTTTGCTGGAGACCCTCAAGTAATAAATAAATAGTATTTTCACGATTACATATAATTACTAAATTTATAGTACAAAAAAATATCAACACATATTAGTAGAATATTGTTATTGAATTCATGGTGAAATTTGGATTTTAAACAATGTTCAATTTAAAAAAAACGTATAATCTTTAAACTTTATTTGCATGTTGTAATAAAAAATTATGAGACTTACTGTGTTAAAATTATGTAACTTATATGCAAGTTGTTACTATGCATATATGTAATACAAAATCCAAAAAATATTTTTGAAACATTTAAATACATACGTATATGTAAAGTAAAAACCATACTTATCATATTTATGAGCAAATATATCATTATATAAATCGTTTATATTTATAATAAAACAAACATATATAAATAAAACGTTTACAATTATAATAATACGTTATATAAAATAAACCTTAAAAAATTATATGATGAAAAAAAAATATAGTCTGTTCGATGGGTTATATGTTCGTACACATGTACGTTCGTACATGTTATTTCGATTTTGATTGTTACTTTTTTGTAGAACTATTGTGCCTTGGCGCACCACAGGATACAATTAATTAGACATGCACGAAAATGGTGTCTTTGGAAAAAAAAGTTGTTCACTTGTATCGTATGTTCAGTGTGAATCATGGTCTTCAGTTAAGATGATTCACATGTCTAGGTCTGTCTGGCAATGCTTTACAAGCCGTGTAATTCTTTATTTAATTTCATTAAAGCTGTAGAAAGGAAATTTTTAAGTATTTGACGGCGCTTCGGTACTACGCGAGTGTAAGAAACGTCAAGGATGACAGTTGTCATTTCATGAAGCGCGAGCTGACGTTTCTCCACTCCGACACCACTCCGGGCTTTCTTGCGCGCAACGATCAAGCTGGATAGAATCGGTTTGCATCGTGCTGAGGCAAGACGTGTTCTGTGGAGTGTCATTGCGTTATGACCAAATATATAGTGCTAATTGTGACTCTGCTAATATTTCATAGAAATTAATAATCGTGTGTTCGTCAATCATCAACTCGTATTTCTTTTATTTCTCCTCGCCCGCCTACCCACGTTGGCTCGGCAGAAAAGATGAATCCCGAATTAACTGATGATGGCCATGTGCCTTCATATTTATTTTTTGTTATTTATTTTTTTACTAATGCAATGCTTGCTTTGGTTTGTTTTCTTCATAAACCAAAATTGCAACTTGTGCATGCTCTTGCAATAAGGGCACTATGCAAACATGAAATAGTCACAAGCTATTCCATGGTTCCAATCAATTTATGGTGTATGAAAAAGACCAACCAGAGCATAGTATGCGCTGAAAGAAAGTGAAAGTACACATCTTGTACTGCGCGAGGGCCAGTACCTGCAAAGAGCACTTATCTACCAGTCACACCTCAACATGGTATAAAACAAAATAACCCGACGCCTCTATCTGTTTGTACCTAAGCTTTTTTCTCTTGAGCCACACAATGCATTTAGACATTTTAAGTTTTCACTGTTGTTTAGACGACTTATTTACAAATAATAAAATAAAAATATTTCTTTATTTGCAAAAGTTATGCTATATAGTTTTCTTAAATTTCTTCTTGGAAACGACTTAATAGTTTACTAAGTTTGTACTATTGGAAGATATTCCTCCATAATGACTATACGTCATCTCAAAAAACTAATACCATCATCTTGCTAGTCGACAAAGTTGACCATGTTTTCTTTGAGGTAGATTCATCAGATGTATGTATGATGAACATTGGTTGAAACCATATCACCAAACGTGGGTAAAAAGCTTTAAGCATCTCCTTACAGTCGTGAGAAATCATTAGCGCAAACCTTATAAGATTCAATAAAAATTCTATAGGTTTTGCAATCTCCCCCTCATAGTCAATCCACGGTCAGAAGACGAGAATCTCACTCACTTTATGGATGTTTTCTGAGGTCGTAGACGTCGTAGGTCGGCCGTCGCGAAGATCATTTTTAACGCTCTCTCGTCTATGTTGAAATACTGCTACCCACTTTTTTAAAAATATGCAAATAATGTATAATTACATAATGGATTTAGCTTCTTCAAGCCTAAAATATATTTTTTGTCTAAGTCACGTGTTCAGATAAAATTTTTTGGCCTCCTTTAAATAAATTTTGTTCCGAGAACTATGACAGAAACTTACGATACTACTATACTAGGCACGCATAGCCGACAAGCAAGTGCATTTAGTACCCCTATACATTTTACAGTATAGAGGTATCTGTAGGTAGACCTAACATAGATATATATATATATATATATATATATATATATATATATATATATATATATATATATATATATAGGACTATCTTCTTTCCTTTTCATGTTTATGGGCTTTTCAGTTATTGGCCACACCCACTCAAAGCGATGACGCCAGTTACTATTAGATTTCTTTATCGAAGTATAGGTGCACTTTATATTTGTATATATGAACTATATATAGGTAGGCTTATACAGCAACTTGCAAAACTTTCTGAAACTTTTTCCGCGGATTCGTTAGTTTAAATAACAATTCACGCCTAAATGATGGTGATATTTTTATGCATCGGTTCTTCCAGTGACGTTTTGACGTCCAAGGAAATATTGGGAAGTTTTTGTAGTATTCATTGGTAACTAGTTGATTCCCGAACCTCTGTTTGTGTAGATTGTTTGACTTTATCAACATACTACTGCCATTTAAAATGCTGACATTATTTATTTATCCTCTAATTCACCTTCTTTTAAGGCGCTAATTGTCTTGAAAGAACCTTCTCTTAACCTGTCACTATATCATAGGGACATATCGTTCTCCACTTTCCACCAGAATTCAAGACGTTGCGTATTCAAAGCCGGAACTTTACACCCGCTTCGTCTTGCCGGACAGAAAAAACCACACAATGTCTAGAAATAATATCTATAATAAAAAAAAAAATAAGGGAGATTAGAAAACAGTAATACAAATTGAAAGTATAATTTAAATAAAAATGACTATCAGTTTCTCTCTTTGTCTGCTTCTACGATCACATGTTTGGAATTACTGGATAGATTTAAATAGTGAAAATCTCGAAGCACTTGCAAATAAACTTAGCTCTGCCGCGTTCACCTCGCCATTAAAAAAGTAAGACAAATAACTGACGTTGATATGTAAATTGAAAAACATATTTAGAAAACGTATAAAAATCCCGCAGCGTATAAAATTTTTTGAACTTTTTCTAAATATGTTGGACTAGGTCGTTTTAGCTATTTTCATACCATTTTATCTAATGGAATGCTATTATGGGGCAGTGCCGCAGACATAAATTCAATATTTATTCTTTAAAAAAGAGTCATGAGATCAATTTATTATCTTCGACCCCGAGCTTCTTTGTGAGATGTTTTGAAAAACATATATAATACGATGTCACAAACTATTTTAAATTTGCCACTCTAGGTTTAAACCCGCTATAAAAACAACATTAATAAGTAAAGCTTATTACTCTGTAGAAAGAAGAATGTTAATGTTTATGTAGAAGTTACCTGATCGGATGCTTAGTCCGCCATTGCTCGGTTGCCAGAGCCTCGTCCGTTATCTAGCAGAGAGACATTTCGGTTGGAAAAGTTGGTACTGCGTTCTCCCCTTGATCCCCCCAATAGATTATTTAATATTTTAAATTAAAATATTACATATTTAATTTTTTTTACTTTATTTGATCCACCAACATTTAAACGTTTACACAGTACATACATAAAAAAAACATAGGAAACGGAACTTAATCCAATTGTAATTAGAAAAAAAACATAATAAGCTCGCTCCTAAGTGCAAGCTTTAGCAAAACAGGCCAAACGATTAAAACAAAATAAAAGAAGAAACAATCCCTTAAGATAATGCATACATTTCTAAGATGATCGGAGTTTATTATTTTACTACGTTGGAGCCGCATTGGTACACGTATATTAAATTTGTTAAGTAACTGAGTGAGCAATACGTAATAGTTTTTGCGCTATTTCAGTTATAATTTACTGTAAACATCTAAAACCCAGAAGAAATTGTTAAACTTTTAAACATCTGGTAATTTATAGGTATATTTGTAATTTTACTGAACTTTATTAAAGAACATATTGCATCTCAGTTAGCAATTATCTCTTAAAAATATTTTGACAATTTTTTTTTCCTATCGTATAAGAAATAGCATGATTTTGTAATAACTTTTTTGGAATTTTACTAAAATAGAAAAAGCATGCAAAGTGGAGAATATAATGATCTTAGTAACCTGTACAGAGGCAGTACCTAGGACCACTAATCACCTATTAAATTTTTAGAGAAATATTCTCAGTCAATAAAATATTAATTACAATCTTTTATTTTTAGTATGACCTGTCTCACATACTTTCCAGTGTACATTTAAGCTAAAATTTTAATTATACCTTTAGTTCTTATGACAATGCAAAATGGCTGCCGTAACAAAATAGTGTCGTACATATTGTGTGTATAATGTGATGTCTGTACTCGATACCTATTAAAAATTATTTTGTTTCTCTTTAAATGATATCATTTAACTTAATTTTATTAAATAATATATTATAAGAATAATGTGGCTAAGATCCAATCTAATTATTAAGTAAAACGTTATCATAATAAACTACTGTTACAAATTAAATTTGACCAGTAAACCGTTGACGGGAAAATACGCTTTGGCTTAGCAGAGTGTATCGTGTAGCACATAATAAAAAAATATAGGTATGCCCACACACATGGTTGTGTGTGTAATAATGTGATTTCTGCACACCTTCTCCACAAAAATGCTTTTTAGGTATGTACGTGTATTTCTTTTTAAATTAGTTGTAATATTTACATATTTTAAAAAGAAAAGGTGCTTTAAGTTTATTCTCGCATATCAGGGTCGACAGAACGAGCATAGTGTTGAGATACTCTGTTCTTAACTTGAGTTTTTTCTACAATTTCCTAAGTGTTATTAACACACTTAGGAAATTGTAAAACATATATTTAGAAAACGTATCAGAATTTAAACGCAGCGGGATTTGAACCCGTGCCTCTTGAAAACCGTTCAGGCGCTCTGACCGCTAAGCTATGCGTTATTTAATAAATTGTTTGGCAAGAGAGAATGCTTCTCTTGCCAAACGATTGTTCGTCGAATAGTCTTTGGGTAGCAAAAACTTGTAAAAATCTCTCTACAGAGATGCTAACAACAAAAATAAGTTGTAATAAGCGTATAAGAATTTCGACGAAGCGGGATGTGGAACGCATGGCTTAGCGTTTAGAGCGCTTGATCGGTTTTTAAGAGGCGCGGATTCTTCTTTATACGTTTCCTAAATATATGTTTTTCAATACTATCTTCTGTTTGAAATCGAAACATTGCGCGTTGAGTGTCAGAACTCAACGATGCGCTTTGTCTGAGATACCAGAGTGAAGATGAAAATAATTTAAATATATTCATTCCCCCTAGTAGAAATCGAACCCACAACCAATTGCGTTTATAGTGAGATTCTCTCCCACTGCGCCGCGATTTTACACTATTAAAAAATTAAACCATCTTTATTTTTTTAATATACTGATTGGTAATTATTTAAATAATATAACCCGTAAAAGTTAATCACTTTCACAGTATTTTTTATCCTAATTACTAGTTTTTAAGAATGTAATAAATTACCTCTACTAAAGTATCTATTAGTGTTGATAATTTTATTATAATAATTATGATTTGTATTTAAAGCCGCGAATTGGGTTTACGTGTATCATTTTCTAAAAGTTCCTTGTAAGTGTTACATTGCTCTGAATATTTTATATCCACAATGAAATTTATACCGGTAAGTCGCCTGCCTATTTTTATTATTTTTTATTCTTACTTTCATATATATCCTGTTTTCAATGGTGTTCTCCAATTTATGTCGGTTCTTAGATAAATCGAATGTAATTCAAAGTAATAAAGCTTGTATACTGAAGGTACCTACAGTTACATAGTCTTAATTTTATTAAAAAAAATTATTAAATATATTGATTACAGCCAAAAATATAATTTTCTACTCTATACTTCATTTTGTATAAATTTAATATTGAGCTTTTTTTGTTACAGGTGGCAGTTGTCTTAATATTCACGATAGAAGTTATCGTTGCCGTAGTGAGTGATGATGGCTCATTAGAATCTCATGATGTACAAAGTGGTGAAGTCAATGCAAACACATCTGTAACACTTAATGACAGACTGTTGCCAAATAAGACCAAGAAGTTCGTAGTGTCTTTACAAAAACCTACGGAGAGATCTTTGCATTCTCCTAAAAGAGAAGGTCTGAGAAACAACCGTGTGCCTAAATTTCAAAAACAATATAATGTTCCGAGGGGAAATAACTTTCCAGTAAGTACAAGGCGACCACAACTAATGCAAGCTAAAAAGTTTACTAGCAAGCCTCACGTGATTGACTACGCAGAAGAGCTCATTGAAAGGTCTAACTTCGACAACAAACGTACTCATAACAAATTTAAGACTGAAGAAAAAGGTAAAATAATTGAAAAAAAGCATTACAAAACCAAAAATTCAGAAAATTTCAAAACTCGCTTTCGCAATTTTACCGATATTGATATTTCAAATGAGAATGATTCGGATGAAGCTAAAGAAACTAAAAAACCTTTGCACAGAAGATATATGAAAACTGCTGCATCTAATAACGTTAAAGCGATCGCCTTACCATCGTTTGCAAACTATAACAGTCAAAGAAATAAAATAAAGGATTTATTGAAAACTCAGAAGCACATTTCCAATGGTAAAATAAAAATGGTACCAGTACTAGCTTTACAAAAAGATAATGGTTCTACAATAGGATATCAAAATAATAATAAAGTGCTAGTTCAAAGTTATATAGCTGAATTGTCGTCTAAAAAGGGCGATATATCTCCAGAAGAAAACGCTGATCAGAATGAATTCATCTTTGTGAAAGAAGAAAAACGTAATAAGAGTACTACAGAAAGTCCTGACGAAGAAATAGTAACAAGTGATCCCGTAAATGCTAAGTGAAATTTGAATGGAAGACATATGAAATACATATATATTTGGGGGCATTTATCTATATAATAGAACCCAAAACAATTATTTTTAATTATCTTTTCTTGTTTGTCTGTGTGTTTGTGCACGCTTTGCTCAGAAACGGCCTTTGAATCGGTTATGTGCATGCTGTTGTATTTTGGTAAATTTCCCTTAAAATTTAGTCCTTATTTCATTTCAATCGGTGTGTAAATGTAAATGTTATAACCATTTCAAATATTAATTTAAACAAAGTTTGTTATTAAAGTGTTAACGCTGGCGGGCGGAAGAATGAAAATGTTAAGCTGTGTAGTTTACGGAGGCGAAGAAGCGAGCGGGCCGCTTGTAAATTATAATTTCATAATATGTGAAAACATTGCATGTAATTGTTAGGACGAATAAAATGTTAATAGTGATTATTAAAGAGGAGCTTGAAAGCCAAAATTTCTGTTTTACAAGGAAAGGTTGATTTGCAAGCTTTCTTTGAACAATGTATATTTTATTAAATGTGTAGACTATGTATACTCATCCATGTGACTAATTTAATGTTAAGCGGGTTTTAAATTTTAGCTATTTTTTTAAGAAAATAATGTAGTTAAGTATTGTAAGCTTATTTCTAAGGTTTAAGTTATAAAACACTTAATGAAAATAAATAACTGATATAATATATATTTTTCATATTAAAAATGTATATCCATTGCACTAAATATAATATATATACAATAGCACAGTTAAAACAGACTACGCCATTAAAAAAACTGTGATTCTAAAAATCTATTGCATAGTAAATATATTTTTTAATATGATATTTATATCTATACCTACTTACACTCCTTGATTATTCAATGAGTGACTTACAAACGGGGTTCAGCCGAAACTACTGTGCGTTGAAAATTAGCATATAGAATGGGAATGCAAACAGTGGGAGAGGAGTTCCTAAAACTATTACGAAAGCAAATGACGATACCGTATACAACTACAGCAACATATTTACGACTAGAGATTTCTGTAAATGCCTGTTATTAGTACTAGTTTTAGAACCAGAACTATGAATATATTATTTGTAAATTATAAAATATTACTTTGCACTTTTGGCATAAAGCCATTTCCGGATATAATGGGGCGTCGAGCAGCTTTACGACCTGGACCTTAGTAGTATACTTCGAATTCTAATCACAAAGACCTTTTAAAATAAAATTTACATTTACATTATTCTCAAAAACATGGAAGTGTGCGTAAATAGTTATATAAGAAATAAATATCTATCTAAATATAGATTGACAAAGTGTTTTTGCTGATAATTTAAAAAATTTGGTGATAATTTTAAAAATTTTAAATAATGCGTCTAAATTTATTCAAATTAATAGAAAACCTACATTCAAATACACACGGACAAACTCTACGAAAAAATACATAGACATTTTTCATTTTCACGGTGAACAACTTAGATAATCTAGAATATACAAACTTAAAAATAATTGGCATTGCGATTTGTTTATCGTAAACGCACGGGAAATTATAAATTCTTAAAATCAAATGTTAAGTTCGTTGGAAAGTCGGTATACGCGGGATCGAGACATTGTTTTCTTTGTATTTCCCCTTGAGGATCGTTGCCTCAATGACATTATTTCTCACAAATAGTTTTGTTTCAATCAAAGTCACCCAGCATGATGATAGCTAATACTATAAAGCAAAAGCCAGCGACGGTCAGACCTACGTTATAAAAATTGAAATTTTATTGGTGTGTGTCCCCATCACTAGTAAAACGATCAGAAATTTGATAATTTAACAGGTAGTGTATTAAAGGTGTATAAAATAGTACCTCAACTTTGTTACAGTATAAAGCTCAACTTTTTATATTATCTTCGTAATAAATTAGAAATCATGTCACCAATTGTGACACAGCAGTTGTGACACTTAGGACAGTTGCAACCCCTTGCCAGACACCCTTATACTTTAAAAATATATAATTATACTTTCGTTATAGCATAAAAGCTCAACGTTACATATGTTACTTGGGGACCTATAAGAAGGCCGAAGTCCATAGCCGGAAAGCTTTGATGGTTTCTTCATCTTGCAAGCCATGTTGAACGATGTCTGCTATCGGTGTTCTTGTAATCGGTATCAGCTGTTCAAAAGAATGCGAGTGAAACAGGACGTAAAACCTATTGTAGTTGTTAAATTCCAATATTTTTTTTTGGTTTGTCACGTTCATAGTCATTTTATCGTCCAAACTAAAAACTAAAGTTATTATAATCTAAATGGTTGTATCTACTTCATTTATGAACCGATTGAAATTAAATTAACATTAAATGGTAAGGGAAGCTCACCAAAATACAATAAAGAAAACAGCGTTTAAATCGGTTAAGTTGTTTCAATTTATTATATTTCTATTTGTTTATTTTATTTCTTTGATTAGCGTGCACAAACCAGACAAATAGAAAAACAATAAAAGAAAATAGTTTTGGGGTTCTATTACATTAATAAATGCCCCCAATTATATGTTATCTATTCTATTTCCTTGTATGTATGTATTGAGTTAATCTACAAATATATCTTCCTAGTTTTTCTACCTGTTCCTGCAGTCTTAATTTCCATATTGGATTATTTGTTATGTTTTTACTGGAAAAGTTGGACTGTGCATTAGTGTTAATTTTGAAGCCGTTACAAATTGCAGCTGAATACGCTGCGCAGTATATAATTGTTTGTATTGTTATAAAATCTGTGTCATACGTCATGAATAGAGGTAGCATATTTTTATCTAGATATGGTACTATATAAGTTAACTTTTTGACATTTTTTGTTTTGGTATATATGGTCTGATAGTTGGATCAGTATTTATGAACTTTTGATTAGTTTTTCAAATGTTTCTTGTATTTTACTTAATTTTGTTCGTTACTTAAACTGCTAAAATTTATAATTGTTCTGTCACCTGCTGTTGTTAATGTTTGCTTTAATTCATTTCGAATATCGCCTATTCTCTCTGCAGACTGCAGAATAGCTTATTATGTACGATATATCGCCTTTAATCTGCAATTCATTGTTCAGACACATGAGATATTAAAGGAAATTGTTGTGTGATGGAAATGTGCAAAAGCTTTCGTTAAATGTCTTATTTGATTCTAGATTCGTTAGTTTAAAATATGTTCTAATGTATGTATAATAGCTTCATTGATAGCATCTGTCCATCGAATCCGTGTTTATGATGTTGTTAAAATTGATTCACTATTATTTTTAGTTACCTGTGCAATCGAATTGGTTACATCCATACTGCTTTGAATATCTTGCCTTATTTCATCTAATACGTATTGTGGTAAAAGTTTACTTTTAACTATGGGCCTACGTTGAACACCGATTCTTTGTTTTGAAACGTTAAGTCTTTATATATTTCTGTACATTTTTTATATAACAAATCAAGGTAACCACTGTTTTTTGTTTCTAAGCATGTAACTGTCAGGTATGTACGCCATTTAAATTCGTCCACTGGGCCTTGAGTATTAGATGACAAGAAGCCAGACCTACTTGGTAAACTATGCAAATAGAGGATGATGATTCGGATGTAAAAGAGGTGTGGTCGGAAAATAAAATGAATCGTGGTCATATTGTATTAGATGTTTTGGTGTTGTCATTTTGGTGATTTTTACTTGTATCTCGTTTTCTTAGATTATATCGCGTTATCTGACTTCTTATCATTCTCTGTTCAACACTGCATTCGTTGTATGTATCAGTGTCAGATGAAATATCCATAGTCGTTGGATGGTTTGAGACCGCTACCCGGAGATTCTTCTCTCCCCTGGCTTTTCCAGATATCTGCCTAATATCATCGGCATCACTGTCAGAGCTCCCGGGTACTTGGGGAATGGATATTGTTTGCATTTTCATTACATTTTTATCTTGTTAGTTAGTGGCAGGGTGCACCGTGGGCAGGTGAGGCTGACATTTAGGGTAGTTTGATACACTTACACTACTACCCCCTTTACACCCCTTGTTATTATTATTTATTAAGTGGTGAAGCGCTCCAAAAATCAATTAATAACTTGGTTTTTAATTCATTGTTGGCAATTATAGATTTCATTACTTCAAATACTCATAAGACTATTTCCATAAGTTGATTCAGCTACTTTACGTCAAAATATTCCTTAGCCTTAAAAAATACGTTCACAGTATTAATTTAGCGTTTTATATTAACGATTAATACATTTTCTTATTATTATTGTATAAAAAAATATGTATAATATGTAAAAATATATATAGTATGTAAATATGCATATATATATATTTAAGTTCGATGTGATATTAAATTAATCCTTCCTAAAACGCATTAATGAATACGCAAATAATGAGAGTTTTTAAGAAAGTAATTAGCTCTACCAAAATGAATCATAATAAGACATAAGTACTTATCTAGTGTCTATTAGTGTTAATAATTTTATTATTATAATTAACTTTTGTATTTAAAGCTATGATTTAGTTTAACATGTATCATTTTGTGATATTTCCTTGTGAGAGTAACATTCCCTCAAAATATTTTATACCTACAATGAAATTGTTACCGGTAAGTCATATTTGCTTTACAATTATTAATTATATATTTTCATACCTTCATTGTTCTTGTAGAACAAGAGAAACAAAAACCTTTACGTATTTGCCTGCCTGCCATAACAGAGAAGACGCAGAGAACCAAGTGTCACTCCGTCAAGACACTCCGTTTCCCTTTTTTCATTCAATTTCGAGATATTGTGAGTTGAGTGGCAGATCTCAACGACGCGCTTTGTTTCACTAGAGCGGAGAAGTCAAAATGATTACACATACATATAATTCACAACTATTGCGTTTACAGTTAAATGTTGCATATAAAGTACGTCCTTGGGGGTCTATGTCCAGCTGTGGGCGTCGAAAGGCTGAAACGGCGACGACATTTGGTGTATAGATATCACGATATCATATGATGTGCATTTGATGATTAGGCTATTAGAATAGAATTTCATAATATTGTGATTTTTTAAAGCACTAATGCCCTTTTACCCACTTTCTGCCCATTTTGTATTTGTTATTTTAATTTCTTCTTTATATTATTAGCTAATAAGTGCTTCTCTTAATATTTCCATGTAATTCCTGTTCTTATTTTCTCCATTATTTTCATGCTTAATTTTATGTCTTGGTCCTTTAGAGGTTTTTAAATATATTAAATTTGACAATAATAATTTGTTCAAATATATAATTTGTACGATAACTTTATGATAAAACTCCTTAATTAAATATGAAATTCTTCTTAAAAATTGCGCTTGCTTATATAAATTATATTCATTTATTTTCAGGTGGCTCTTGTTCTAATATTTACGATTAAAATGATCGTCGCTAAAACTGATGACGACTCATCAGAATCTCATGATCTACAAAGTGAAGAATTAAAAGCTAACACTTCTGTGACATCTCTCCATGTCAGGACAGTTCCAAGTAAGGCGAAGAAGTTCATAGTGTCTTTAACAAAGCCTACAAAGACAACTTTTAATTTACCTAAAAGAGGAGGGCAGAGAAATAATCGTATCTCTAAATTTCAAATACAAAATAACGTTCAGGGGGGCAATGACTTTACAGTAAGTACAAGACGACCACACTTGATGCAATCTAAAAAGTTTACAAGCAAGCCACATGCCATCGATCACGCTGAGAAGCTTATCGAAAGATCTAACTTTAAGAAAAGACGTACTCAAAGTACTTTTAATCAATTCAACACTGAAGACAAACATAAAATTATAGATCAAAATACCAAAAAATCAAAAAAATACGTAAATCGTTTCCCAAATTTTACGGATATCGATGTTTCAAGTGAGAATGATTCAGAGGAATCAAAAGCAATTAAAAAACCTCTGCGCAGTAGATATATGAAACCTGCTGCATCTAATAAAGTCAAAGCAACAGCCTCTCCACCATTTATAAACGTCAATAGCCAGAAAAATTATAAAATTAAGGAGTTATTGAAAAATCAAAGATATATACCAAGAGCCGATATAAGAATGGTACCAGTATTAGATCTACAAAGAGGGAATGTTGTTATAATTGGCGGTAAAAATGATACAACAGTGTCGACAAATATAGAAGAATTGTCTACTAAAAAGAACGATATATCTCCAGAAGAAAACGCTGATCAGAATGAATTCATTTTTGTAAAAGACGAACATAGAAGCATTACTACAGCTAGTCCCGAAAATGAAGATATAGTTACGGGTGAACCGTTTACTGAATAAGTTAGAAAATATAAAGTTGTACAATATATCTTAAATGTACTTAGAAATTTTATAAAAAATAATGTATAAAAGTGTATATATGAAAAAAAAAATAAGATAATGAATACATTCATTTCGTTTCAAAAACGTAACTAATGTATTATGCACTCACAAAGTTCAAAATCTAAGCTCTATTTATTAATTAATTTACGATAGAAGCTGTTAGAGCATATACGCATCCTTGTGACTGACTCAATACTAAGTTATATTTTAATATTAAGTAGGCACCTAATGTTCTAAGAAAAAATGTCATAAATAGGTAAAATTAAAAATAAAATAAGTGATTCAAGTAAAAAAAGTTTATTTTTTCTATTAAAAACTTACTATTAACACAATTCTAATGCACATCCTTACTCTAGGCACATACATCGTAATGGCAAAATCATTTATCATAAAACTATCCATCGATCACGCGGGAAACATAAATATTACTTTAACTAAGGCAAGCTAGAAAATTACAAAAGCCACGGTAACATCTATACCTGATTATAAAAACTTTATATAAACTGATATTTAAAACTATTTATACACTACACGGTGGAGTGTCAGATCAAGAGTTAAAGATTTTTAATATATCTTAACATACGCTAGAAAAAACAAATATCGTCATTTGAAATTGTCGTCGTCATATATATTGTTTTATATATTTAAAAAAATACACATTAAATATACAACATTTTTGATACAACAGAATTTAATATTATGAAATTGATATAAATTGGTTAGGTTTAATGTTTTTGTCACTAGATGGCATTAAAATATTAGACGTTTAAATTTTACACATTTGTTTACAGTAGTTCTACATATGTTTTTAAAATAACAATAAAATTTAGAGTAGTAATTTACATATTCATGATTTTGAAGGTGACCGAATTAAAGTGACAATTTTGGAAATTCACAACAAATAAGTTAAGCAAATAATTAAATAAAATTATGTATTGTATCACTGAACTTCATTTGCTAAAGCCATATTATAATATTATGTACTAAAAATATCCAATAGATGGCGGTTAAAAGCAATAAGTTACATTTAAAAAGAATTAATTTCTACGAATAAAAGAATAGCGTTAAATTTTATTTATATTCTATAAAATATCACTCATCGCTGGATAATGATTCAAATTTTACGTTTGATTCTCAAATCTTTCAATAGATGGCGTTGTTACAACTTGGAACTTTATCCAAACAAGACAATGTAAAATCAGCGCCGAAATGATCTAAACTGGGATTTTTTATTTCTTTTTCAATTATGAAGACAGAGTGCTTAAAGACACAATGAGAGCATATTATTGTCATTTAGTCTACATATTCGAATTTATTTAAAAAAAGCAAATATTAAAACGATAAAGCTTTTAATTTTCACTGGTACGTAAAACGAAACTCTGCCATGTAAATCGGCAATCATTGCTGTTCTACTATATATTTTTTTGTAATTGAAATTTGAAAAGAAATGTTATTTAAAAAAAATAGTATTTTCAAAATATAATAACCTTAAGCTTCTAACTAAGTGAAACTGGTTTTAATAAAATGGTTCTTTACACAACAGTCAATTAATCTATTATCAGAAAATTAATTTCACTGGTACCTAATATAATAATGAGAACTAAAAACTTAAGTAATATAGATCATTTCGGCGCTAGCTAGTTGTACTTATTCACAAACATTTAGTACGACATTACTTCTTAGTGAGGCGGAACACGTCGTTGTGGGCGTACGGCGTCCGCGTCGGTATCGCGTTGTACGCGTACGGGGGCTGCGCGTCCGCTCGTAGTATGACCACACCTGTTGAATACACTTCAGTTTATTTCTTACATTTTATTCTAGCTTTACGCCATTTTAGGATACTTAGAGAGAAACTAGTTACAATACACTAAGCTCTCCATTTTCTGTCCGAATTCAAGACAATGTATTTTAAGTGGCTGAACACAACGCCGCGTCTGTCTTACCAGAGAAACAAAAATAACCGGAGATACTAACGGGAGAAACGAAAATAATTCTAATTCAAATAAAATTAAATTATGTTCAATTTGCGGAGAGTGGAAAACGGAGTGCTACGTCACTCCTCACAATTCCTCCTATATGCTACACAATGGGTGTAAAAAATTATAATAATTATGAATTTATATATAAAAGCAGGACACGTTCTACCTGAGGGGTTCACTTTCACTTTGATCTTGGTTTGAGGCGAGAGCACGCCGTAGTCTACGTCTTCATATAAATCCTGTAAAATATAATAAATTATTTAATTTAAGCGATTGAACTACATTTTTACATAATATTATTATAGAAATATCGCATGTACATAGAAACAATGACCCCATCATTTGCTAGAAAAATAAATGAAAAATGATAATAATTACTGAATTTCATTAGTTGTGTCGCAATTAACATGTACTTCTTAATAAGAACATGTCTACATGTCTACGTTCATACATAAAAAACAAAATTAGCCCACGATGCCGTCCAATTCCAATCCCATCTCACCTCAACTCTATATCCCGCGGGATTATTAAGCCCCAACTCTCGCAGGGTAACCGCGACGTCCGAGGGCGTGCCGTCCGTGCGTCTGTTGACGAACGCCACCGCGTACGAGTAGTGCTGGCCCTGGATTGGTATGATTGGTCGCGACCAGATCTCTATGCCGCGGTGCTGCAAGTGAGTAAAGAGAGGAGGGAAATTTAGTTACATTCTTTATTTTCTGTATAAACATTAAGCTTTAGTTGAGCAATGGCGTTATTAGTTGTTAACGCTTTAATAAGCATTAAATATATTTTTTGAAAAAGTATAAAAATTTTAACGCAGCGAGATTCGAACCCGCGCCTCTTGGAAACCGCCTCTCTGCCCAAGCACTCTGACCACTTTTTCTTTTTCATAAGTGTTAAATATTTGTCAAAGTAAAGAACAAGATTAAAATGATTAATAATAATGTAAACACAAAATCTTAAAAAAAATAAAATGTATGCCAAAAGAAACATGTAACTGATACTTTATTTTAACATCATACTAAATTATTTTATGAATACTGATATAAAAAAGGTACAATATACAACTACAAGGAAATTACAATTCAAATCGAGTCATAAAAAATATAAAAATTTTGCACGCTTTAAATGATATTTTACGATTTATTTATAGATTTCAACTTCACGCGTTTTTCCACATAACACAGTAGTAGTCACAGAGAATCCAGTGTCAAGACACTCTGTTCCCAATTTTATTTGTAATTTTTTTTAATACTAACCTTATAAATCCTCCTGCCCTGTATGCCCAAAGGGTCTTGGTCCACTTCGATAATCTTCCTATTCTGCAATATCGCCTTGTACTCCGGTCGGATGGTGCGCAGGTCGACGCTCATGAGAAGAGGCGCCGCTAATATAGCCCATATTGCGAATTGGGTTTTGCTTTGCTCATATGATAAGCCAAAGTTGCCGATAATTAGCTAAAAAAGAAGAAAATACATGTTTTATTACAGAAAAAAACAAATAAAAGCTAAGCGTTGCTTGAAAAAGCTCAAGCTCACGTAGTTCTTAAAAAAAACATTTTTACAAAAATCTTTTCTGATAGTTTTACTTCCACGTTACGTCAAAAACAGGTGTTTAATCTCACATTGCAAAATTATTTTCTAATTTGTAAAATTTGAAAACAGTTTATAGCCAATAATATAACAACAATTAAAATGACGTGTGAATCTATCAAAGGATTTGTTAGACTTTTAAGCTAATCATTCAAGTCAGTCAGTCAGTCAACTCCTGTACTCACCATGTCCGGGTCATTCCAATGTCCAGGCCCAGCGTTAGGCACAATGACATCCTGATGGTTTCCGTAATAGTCTATAATAGACTCGACGGACGCCCACGAGTCCTGAATATCGTCAAAGTTACGCCACAAGTTGCAGTGTTCGATGATTGATGAGAAGTTTGGCTGGAAACAAAAAATATATACTTTATGAAAGTATTTACTAAAAAAAACAATTTAAACTATAAGTAAAGGATTATTAAATAAGTACCTATGTTAAAAATAACATCATGCATATTTTAACAATTCAGCGCTATTGAAAAAGTTCACTAATTATATTATCTTTTAAGATTTCTACTAAAATTCTTATAAAATAACAAATCAAACCAGGTCTCATAAAAAAGAAAAAAATACAAATTACAGCTTATTCGCTAAACATTATGAATGACTTAAACACCTGAAGTCCAGCATAGATCTGGTAGACCGGCCAACTGCACGAATAGACCATTTGACGTCCAGTCAAGTTCAGTTGCCGACCGAACTCCGGGTATCCATGGTCCATATCCCCGGGGAGAGCATAGCATCCATCTAACTTAACGTAGTCGACACCCCAAGATTCGAATGTTGAAGCATCTGAAATAAATGTGAATAAAGTTTATGAAACATAAGCAAAAACGTACTTATATATTTTCGAAAATCAGTTATATCTATTTAAAGTGTAATAAATTAATTCACACATTCCGAATTTTGATATGTAAGTTAAAAAGTATTTAGTTAAATATTACATCGGACACATTTAAAACTGATATTTTGCGAATTGTATTTATTTTGTTTTCGCTACACGCTTTAACCAAACGCCTTGCCTTTACCTCGTCCGCTGCCATCAACGTTTCATTACACGCGAGCGTATTGTATAGAAGAACTTAAATACACAATTTGCTCACCAGACCAAGAAAAGAAAAATAAATTCAATATAAAATCTCCTAAATCTCCTGGAATTCATACCCTAACTATGAAAACTAAGCCACTATCCCCTTTAACTTAAAATATATATATAGCCCCCGATTAACTTAAAATATATATATATTTTAAGTTAATCGGGAGCATATACTATATATATATATAGTATATGATTAACTTTGTTATTAAAGGTCAAATATTTTACCTTAACTATTAAAAAAGCTTAAATAGTTTTTTGATATTAGCTCAAGCAATTAATAAAGACATTAACGTATTTCATTAACAAACATCTAATAATATTTAACAGCTAAACGATTATGAAATAACACATAAAGGATCAAGGATAAATAAATTATAGCTTAATAGAGCCATACATAATTTTATATTATACAAGGCAGATTAAATTATTATAACAATATATTTAACCTCATTTATTTATACTTATTATATACAAATTAATGGTATTTGTGTACCGTAATGAACGACTGGTGCTAATTTTATGATGTAACTAGTAATACTGTAATGACACTATTTTCTAAAGTATTACTATACAGATTATAATTCACATGGTTGTGGGACTTGTTATTTAATGTTTTATTGCTCTTTTTTATATGCGAGTTTAACGTGATGTGTAAATAACGATTTAAAAAGCGCATATTAAAATTGCCCAGTTTCAACTTTCGTTATAGCTAAGCAATATTTCTCATAATCTCAGTAAATCCATGTCACAAAGTGCTTGTCTCCTAATTGAAATTGTTTCGGCAAAAACAATTCTAATATCAATAACATTTTCATAAAATAGAAAATGGTAATCTATGTCAACGTCACTTTAACTGAATGACTCAGCTTAATGTTAGCTTTGATTGTGAATAAAAAATTAAACAATATAGAAATATTTAAATATAGATTCTTATAAATTTTTATTATAACAAAAGAGAGTACAAATCTTTTTTTTTTCTTGTAATTACTCAAATAAAGACTATACTTCCTCATACCAGACTGTGGAAATTATTACATATAACTTTATAAATATATAAATTAAATGTAGCTCAGAGGCCATCATGGCGAAGTGGAATAGCATCTAGCTGTAAACACTTTTGGTTGTGGGTTCGAATCCTACTCGGGCGAATGATTTTATTGAAAAAGTTTCAATTTATCCGCTCTGGCACCGAAGACAAAGCGCAGCTTTCATTTCAACGATTCACAATGTCTCGATTTCGGGTGAAAAGTGGAGAACGGAGTGTCTCACACAGCTTTCTCTCTAACTACCCTTCTATGCGGGAAAAAGCGTGAAGCTGAAAGAAAATGTGACTGTGATAACAAATGTGATGACAAAATGTGACTGTGAATGTTCACAAGTAAAGGTTAGCTATCATTGTATTAAAAATTAAAATTGTAACTTTTATATTTGAAAAAAAAAAAAGAAGAAACTGTTTAACCGTCTCTTCTCAGCAAAACTGCCTTCCGACCAGATGATATACTCATTCGCCGATTCAAAAGTGCTTGCAAAAGTATAATTATTGATAGAAGGATATTTTGAATTTGAAATGTTATTGAAATTTGCCTAGACCTGAATTCATTGCATCCAGGAGCTAGTTACACCCACTTTATATAAGTATAAGAAAACGTGCAGTTGCTCGTATAAGCGACACCCACACAAACGAGCCAGGAAATTATTTCAATGCAAATTGCACGCGAATTTTTACATAACCATCATTATAAATAGCTTGGTACTCTTTTTCTAGACGATGTTTTGTGAATTATAAACATATTATTTGGTCACAGCCACAGTTAGTTCACTGATGTATTTCCAGCATATATAATAGCTAATTTCAAAACATGTATTGATTGTTTGCACATAGCATAGATATGGATATGGGTTTGGTAATAAAATGGCATCTATGTAACATCTTTGATGAAACACTATTTATTGTTTAAAATTCACACTTTTTGTGACCTGTTACTGTTAGGTAAAGCAATTAAGCAACTATTATAACAATAATGTTGCTTTTAATTTAATTATACATATGTGTAAGTGGCAGTTGTTTATTAGAACTAACTGTTTTTTTCAGCTTCACACTTTTTTTCTGTATAGCTGAATATAGTCAGAGAGAACCTAGTGTAAAAACACTTCGTTTTCCACTTTCCGCCCTTATACAAGGCATGGCATGTTGAGTGGCGGAACTCTACGGCCTTGTTAATCAGAGTGCAGGGATAAAAATAATTAAACTATGATCATTCCACCGAGTGGGTCAATTAACACCAACCTCTCACAACCAATCGTGATTACCGCCAGACGCTGTCCCACTGGCGCCTTGACGGCTTAAGAACTGACTCTTGATTATTTTTAATTAATTGTGGATACCGAATGATTCATAGAAACAAATTACGTTAATTAATAAACAAAGTCTTTAAATAAATGGAAAATAAATATAAATGTATCAAAATTAATGAAAAAATATTGTAATAATACATACCTCCAGCCAAATGGCCGACGACACCCGGGTATCCAGCGCAGGTGAAGTTGCCGTAGTCTTCGTAAATGCCGAATTTTAATCCTTTACTGTGTACCTGTAACACAGATTACATCGTTAATGATAAATATATGAATGAATAATAGTATTTTCTCGTACAAGCTGTGCGTTCGGAAATTGAATATTATGCAAGGAACATGGACCTAGCACGGTCAAATTCGGCCGCTCGATTTAACTATATATATTGTATATTAAATGCATTAAATAGTTACGCCGGTCATTTGATCTGTAGATTAATATTTCAATTAATATTTATTATCTTTCTAAGAAAATTTCTGAACGCGTATATAAATATTTGACAACAAATAGGTATGTCATTCTAATATCAACAAATTTGCAACAATTAGGAAAATGACACTGGGTAACGGGATAGTTTTTTTCATTATCTGTGGACACATTTATATCAGGTTTTTTGTAAATTTTTATCTGATTTGATTTATTCATTTATTACCGTGTTAAGCTATAATTTTAAGAGACGAAGTGTGTGTTTCAATGTAGCTGAATAGAACTTATGATTTAGCGATCTAAGAGCTTGGATGGTTTCCAAGAGGTTCGAGTAGTTTATTATGTATATATACATTTTCTAAAATTTCTGTTTTAAACGGCTGTCCTGAGTATTTTGCCATATTTAATGTTTATACGAAGAAGTTGTGCCGAAAGCCGATTTTTTCTTTTTAATAATATTATGTTTTATAAACAATCGTGAGTTGCTAAGGCAACGTGTATTTTACACGGTGCGATTGTAGGTATGTTACACGTCAAAGGGTCTGCTAATTCAATTCATATTGTAATATCAAACAACAACCGACATTTATAAACCAATAGCACATATAATTACATAATGATAGTGGGCAGATAGAATAATTTTATAACATTACAAAATTAAAATGACTCATCCAACAATGGTTATGATATAATATTGCTCATACATCCACTTACATGTAAAAAACTTAAAAGCGAAATAATAATAGATAGTAAAAACTTAATGTATTAAAAAGTTATAAACGCATTGTATTGTCATTGAATGTCATTGCATAATTTTTATTTTTTGTTTTCTGTTCTGTTTTATTGAATTAAGACACATTATTTAATTCTGAGGCGGTACGAAGTTCGCCGGGTCAGCTTATTTCATATAAAAAAACACAACTTGAATCGAAATCAAAACGGGCGGAACGAAGAGAACGGAATGTCTTCATTGAACTAAATAAGACTACACTGAACTATGATCTTTTTACCACTCTGCTCTACACGGTTATGGGGGAAACAGCGAAAACGTTTTGACTATATAAATATAATAAAAAATAACATAAGTACCTAAATATTTTGCTTTAAGGATATCCTCGACGGCTTGGTTAACATACGAAACTTTTACATAAAACTTTAAAATGTGAATAAGTATTAAGTCTTATGTAAAATAAAACAGTATGGTTTTTATATATAAAAAAGAACATTAAATATGTACGTCTATATATTAATTAGGATTAATCCATATATCCTTAACGATATATGGAGGAAAATCTTCCGACCCGTCAATACGAAAATGATGCAGACTGAGAAGTATAATTTTTTACGTAAATTTTCAAATTTTTATGCAGATGTCAACATTAACTTAACAAAGCTTAATAAAAAATTACACACTGCTATGTATTTGACATATAAAGTGACGTTACTTGTATTGCCATCGTCGCGTGCCCTAGAAACGGATACATTGCTTGGGCAACGCACGTTTTACGCATCAACAGGGCCTGTAGTACATATATACATTATATTAAAGAACGTGTCACACACCTCGCAAACCATAAAGCCATGGATATTCTTTATATGAAATTCGATCATAGACAATGAGCAACCATTCGTATTTTCAATATTATCTAACTATATTTGTTGTAACAGAACAAAAAATAAGATTACAATCAATGATCAAAAGAATAGGTACAATCGTAAAGCAGTCATTCACTTTAGCCAAGGTTAAAGAACTGAAAACAAAAAAATATATTAAAAAAACATTATCTAAGAAACAGATAAATTGAATAACTTTTAATTTTATCGATTTGTTTAATCACATTTATTAATTTTTACATATATTAAAATATATATATATATATATATATATAAAAGAAGCTAAAATAAGCTATACCTATATGAAAGAAGATGATGATATTAATTGAAAACTTTGCAATTATGGATTTCATAACAAATCTTTTGTTCGAATATTTTTTTTATTTACTTTTAACAGTATTGGACACTACATTCTGCGATCTGTAGCATCATTTTCGTAGAAAGGCGTCGAAAGTTTCGCAACAAAGTTACAATAAAGTTTGAAAACATGTATAGCTAAGTTCTCACACGCTTAACGCAACTTATTTTTGTTGTTGACATCGCTGTAGGGATATTTTTACAAATTTCTGCTACCCAAAGAGAATTTGAACGAACAATCCTTTCTCAAGAGAAGAGTTTTTAAAGTGTTATTCGCACACTAAGGAAATTCGAAAAAGACATATTTTAGAAGATTTGAACCCGCTTAAGCGCAAAAGAATTTCACCGTAGCTGGATGTAGAACGCATGGCTCAGCGGTCAGAGCGCTTGAACGGTTTTCAAGAGGCGTGGGTTCAAATCCCGCAGTGTTCAAATTTTTATACGTTTTCTAAAATATGTATTTTAAAATAATGCTATTTATTAAATATTTAATCATTTTTAGAGTTTAATTCTAACACAAACATATTAAATATGAAAAAAAATATACGTTTTCTAAAAATGTTTTTCATATTTTAGATGTATGTGTGAGAATAACACTTTAAAAATATACAAGTCATATAAAGTGTTATTGTTTAATAAAAATAGTAGTACTTAAATACATCTATCTAGATTAATATACCGACACTATTCTGTTGTTACGAAAGAAAAGCTCTCTGCCACTAATCTAACATATAATGACTTCCTCCTGACCTTAAACTGATATATCGTGGAATTTATATAAAAATGCAATTAATGTACAAAAGAGGATAATCTCCGACTAGTAATTTATAATATCTTGCTAGAAATTTACTTCATCTTTTATTTGTTAATATGATTATCTATGGCAATCTTTCCTTTAAATTCTGAATAACTATTAAGGTCTATTCAAAGAAGTATATATCTTTTCACTTTTCGTTTCGTCGAATACCTAGACTAAGATTACTATTTTTGTTGCCATCGCTGCGCTTTCTTTTACTAGATTGGACACATTTGAGAGAAATATCTCCTCAAGTGGGGATTGAACTCACAACCATCGCGTAAACAAATACAACTAACGAACACTAACTATGTTTCCATATTCAAAATATATTATAAAAACTACAAATCATTTGAGCCTACAGCAATGTCAGTTGACAATCGAGCACTAGCGCACGCAGGATCAATTGCGTTTTCATTAATATAATATTTTTTTCAGGTTCACTTTTTCCCGCACAGTAGGATATTCAGAGAGAATCTATTGTCAAGAAACTCCTTTCTCCACTTTCCGGCCGAATTCGAGGCATTGTTTTACCAGAGCGATGAATGAAATAATTTGAAACAAGTCAGTTCTTCGAATGGGGACCGAGCCCACAACCAATAGCGTTTACACTTTACAGTCAGGCGCCATACCTTAATAGGCTTCATTATTAACAGACTAGTAATAAATAAATATAAACGGGAAGTATACTAACAAAAATAATTAGTTTTCAGCATAAAATATTACGCGAACAGCAAACAAAAGGCAATTAACACATAGTTGTATATGTAACACAGTCGTATATCAAACGTGTCAACTGATTTGCCATTCGGTGCGGCACACTTGTTCCCACGCCCGATCCTTCTCGCGAAGGTCGAGATAAGCAGATATACGTTTAAAGATACGAGAAAAAGGCATCTTACATACACGGGGGAATAATAAAGAACTAAGTGCCACTTAGTAAAGCAGAAAATTGCTTTAAAAAATATGACTCAGATGTTAATCAGTCGATGTATATATAATTGACAAAATATAGTAGTACGTTTGTGTTAGTATATTGGGAAGTTTCCATTTCACACGAAAATTAAATGTCATGAAATATTAGATACAGATTAATATTTAATGACAATCAATTTTAGTGTCCGTTTTACACAACGCTTAAGAAGTGTAATAAAGGACATAACTCGGCGTTGAGTTACGTTTTTTCTGATGCTTTTTTTTAAATGAATGATACATAGATACGAAATTACATATCACCACTGTGAAATGGACCTAAGACTTGATTTACGCCCTGAGATAAAACGTACATACTATAGATATTGTTCTATTATTGTTTGACTTTTCGCACACCAAGGGCTGGTTTCGACACACGATTGTGATATAATGAGGTTGCAAAGTTGAAAAGGCAAACATATTAAAACTGACGGTCGCGGGAACACCTTTTTTACTCTGCATTCATTTGATTCTATTATATTTAAATATTTAACTATACAAATTGTACATTAATTGCGTGTTAGATATCTTTTATTCGCCTTTTAAAATTATTTTTACAAAAATTAGTATAATAATTAATTTAGGAAAACTTGGGATCGCTTTGTTCTTTACTCTTCGTACATATAGACGTTATATTTTAATTACAATTTACACTATTACAACTGGTTCGCTAACTAAAGCAAATAAAGTGATTTGTCACTCAAATTAAAATAAGGAAGAATTAAAATAAGGTCACACTACCCGTAAACATAATTGAAAGCAAGGTAACATATAAAAAAAACACTCAAAAGCGTCAAATACATTACTCATATTCACTGCTAAAAGTCGAACGGCCTTACCTTGTGTTATAGGCTCAATTAACTGAACGAATTATTAAACTGCAGAATGTAGGTTAAAAGGTTATAATATGGATTTGGACGAAATGGCTTGAGATCGAATTTCAATTCAGAAATCTTCATATTCTAAATATTTTCATAAGATATTTAAAGATGGATAAAAGTGACTTATATCAGTTTCTCTGTATACGTCACAAAATATGATTTATTTCTTACATGTATATCAAATAAAGAAGTTGTATAAAATCGATCAAACCGATATAGAATAATGGATTCGTTTATGAGAAATCACTCCAAATAATGCATATTTAATATTATTAAAAATAATAATTAAAATAGATGATTACTTTCTCGCCTATCAGCATTCGTTATAGATTGTTGCGTTGATTCTGTAGCGCTTAGTAAATATAGCGCGAAGTTACTTTCTATAAATTACTTTGAAAAGAATTCGATGATTTCAAAATGATATATAAGTGTTTTTTTTCAGCTGAACTCTTCTACCTGCATGACAGAAATGACTGAAACTACCTACTGTCAGAACACTCCTTCTCCACTTTCGGCCCGAATTTAAAGAAATTTCAATTTAATCAATTTATGATAAAAATGAAAAATTTTAACTTATGGGTAACATTATTTTAAATACTAATAAAACAATCTTTATTTCTTAGGATCAACTCGGAGCAAAATAATCTAAGCCTGTATAGTTGAAGGCGATGGTCATGAGTTCAAGCCCCGTTCAGAAGAATGTTAATGTGTAATACAGTTCTACCTTGGGCCTAGTTACATTAAATGCATAATTTTGCGTGTATAAGTTTAATAAATAAAAACATTGCCATTTAATATTTTTTATGCCACAAGATAAAATATCCATAAAGTGTTACCACAACAATGAAAACAAAAGTGAACTTATGACATTGCTCTGGGTTTAGACTGACACGGCGCGTTGCACTTGACCCAGATGACTGACTCGATTTGGGCGGATCCAATGTTTTTTTTTACACTTTTACCACGACCGTGGTCTGAATGAATTGACTTTATTCTCACGGTAATTTTGGATCGACATTGATTCTTATGAATGATTTTAACTAGTGAACTGATGTATCCAGTTAGTATTAAATACCAAGGTTATTGTTACAGAAAACTGATTTCAAGATATACAATTTTAAAGCGAAATTAAATGATTTACGATAATCGAATACTTTTGTTTTAAGGTTAACAGTCTAATATCAGAAAAATATTCTCAATATAACTTGGTAAGGAAGTAAAATATCTAAATATCTTATGCAATTTTTAGTCTATATTACGAATGAATATAAAAACGCGTAGAGCACCTATATTATCTGTGTGCTATAATATAAGTTTTTACTGTAAATTTAAACACTGATTGACATTTTTATTTTTTGCTGTTTATAAAAGTATCTACGACTAAGGTATGCTGAAAGTAAATAAATTTTAATCATTCATACACACACTACCGTTTGACATAAACTTTTGTATAAAGTGGCTTGCACTTTGCAAAGGTTACCTACTAAAAAAAAGTTGTTCTTACCTAAGTACACAATCAAAGTTCATTTAAATCTAACCTTATTAAAGGTATAATTTCAGCATGAGCTATAAATGTCTAAATAAATATAACTACTGCTAAACGAAGTAAGGTAGTGTACGCCTACATTACGTTCCCACGATGATTGATAACAATCGTCTTGTAATAAAATGTATAACGGACCTAGCAAAGGTCATGGGTAAAACGAGTTTAACATCAAAATGGTTTTTTTTTCTATTTACCGAAGTACTTATTTGGTAAATCTTATTTACAGTATTTCAGTAGATTATCATCGTCCTAGTTTTTGTTACTGTTTTAATCTCGATAGGACAAATTAATTCTTTTTTTTTAATTTAGGTTATTATATATAGTTATATTTATTTAATAAAAAGATGTAGTTACTGCGAGGCAATCATGGCGCAGTGGTTAACTTTCAGACTCTAAACGCGATTAGGGTTCGACCCCGCTCGAGGGAATCATTATACTTATATTATTTTCGTTTCTCCGCTCTGGTCAACAAGCCAAAATGCCACTCAACATGCGATGTTACAAATTCGAACGGATAGTGAAAAACAGCGTCATGGCACTTAAGAAAAATAATAAATAAAAATGAATAACCACGCTTTTTTAGCTAATCAAATTAAAAAGTAAAAAATGCTTTTTACTATATAATAAAATGAATTACGAAAAGATATTCACTTTTAAGATGTGTTTTACCGTTTGCGACCGAATCTGTGACATCTGTGGAATAGAACCCACAACCATCGCGCATACAGCCAGACGCTGCCACCATATCTTTCTAGATTTTTAAACTATAATTTATTAAATAATACATTAAAATAATAATAAAGTAGATAGATACACACAATACCATATGTCAAAATGACAGTTTTACGCATCGACGGAATTGTCAGCAAGTATATACCTAACTCTAAATAGGTACAAATTTCTAAATGTGTCAGTTCCGCGTCATCATAACAATAAATAATAAATAACAAGGCAGATGTCACAAAGAAAGTTTACCCACAAAACGCAATTTGCTCTTAGCGTAACTAACTAGAACTAGAAAATGGATATTCGGAGTCTGCACGCTCGATTTGATGGAAAGCAGGTTAAGATGTACCAACCTACCTACCTAGAATTGTTTATGGAAACTACTGTCTATGAATGTCTAGGTCGTATATATTGTGCACTTAAATATTTGCAGTATTTGAAATCTAAATCTAGTAGAATAGCTTTTAAATTAAATTATTTTTATTTGAACTTGTTTTGAACTTGTTTGAAATTTTGTAATCAAAGGAATCAAGGCAATTCTAATAATACATCATATTTTTAGTACGAAATTTGTAATACTAGTAAAATTTTTGTATTAATTTCTTCAAAGTAAAATTTTAATTTAGTTTAAGCAAAGAGGTTAATATATACATAATTAAAATGGGTTCATTTAAATAAATTTAAATGAAACATGTCATTTCCGCAATAAAACCATGTTTGCATATTTCATACATCTTAGCGTACGATAGTTACAAGTTTATACCTTATTTAGGGGGAATATCATTACAAAAAAATATTAAAGTGTAGTATGAACGCTATATAAGGTTATATAGCGTTATATATGAAGGCGTTATTCAGGTCAGGATTAAGAGTCTATCTAGGCATCCACTAATAAAATTGAAAATATAACAAAAATGTAACTTACAAAAATATATAAAAACATTGTATTTCAGTAATTATTGTAGTCGCAAGAACAAAAACAACATTATTGTGTTAAAATGCATCACGCGTCCTTAAATAATATATGTGACTTGAATAAAATATCAAAGCTATTTATGTGAATTTTGCACGTGCATGTATACGGGGCATATTAAGTGGATACAATTACTGTGATAAATTACTTTATTACATAAAATTATCTTTAAAAAGATATAATATAGGTACCTACATATAAAGTTTAGATTAGAAATTTTAAATGCCAACAAACCTAAATGCCAATTTAAAAAACCTAGCAACGCCATTTAGATAATATAGTAAATATCTAGTAATAGTACCATTCAAAATATGCGTGTGAAGAAACCGTTCACGATGTTATTTAATTATTTAGTATACCTACATTGCATCGTGCTGACAGTGTCTGACTGAATACATAATGCTTGTGGGTTCGATTCCCATTAAAAATATTTAAATTATTTCCATTCTCGTGAAAAGAAAAGGTGCGGCTGTGAGTTCTGCCTCTCAACACGAAATGTCTCTGATTCGGGCGGAAAGTCGACTACGAAGTGTCTTGACACTAAGTGACTCTCTGTCTGCTATGGGGAAGAAAACCGTGAAGCTGTAGTAGCTACGTATACATAGGTAAGGTAAGGTAATGAAAATATATAATGTAAAAAAAAACAATAATAATACAATAAGCGAATTTAATTAATAATTTGTTGTAAATAATATTATAGATATGTTTTCTTATATACATGAGTAGAAACAGAAGTATTGTTTAGTTAGAGGCGTCTGACATTTAATTTTTACCTATTTATAAGAATTTGTCTCAAAATATAACAATTCTGTAGAAAATATGGTTCGATATAGATGTGCAAAATCAAAAACTGTCATCCAATTTTTTGCAAATTTATTTACATTGTAAAATTATGCGGACTCAGGAGTATTAAACGTGGTATACCTAGTTAATGTTTTTATGAAGAAGAAATTAATTAAACCAATTTTATAATAATCATGCATTTTTCACAATATTATATTAGAAGTAAATTAAATTAACAAAATAAACGTTGCTATGGCCAACGTGTATTTTACGCGTTAACAAAAAAAAAAACTCATCCAAGTCGATACTAATACAAGCTAATAAAAGATTGAAGACGAAAGGGCGACTACTTAATTAATTAACATTAAAAAGTCATTCTTTAAAGACAAAACACATGTTCCGTTAATTGCGACCCACTGATATTAATCAACTATATATTTATGACTTCGATTTAAACGGACAATTGAACATGTCGATAAAAGAGTTCCGCAATCTTGACAATAGAAACTTGCATAGAAACTTGAAAAAAAAAACAGAAAATATAATATGACTTTTTATATACTAAAGTTCAAATGGAGTTTTGATAACGATAAGACAGGAAACGTCTGTCGGGGTAGTTATCTAGTAAGGTAATTTAATTTAAAGTGATCGATGACTTGCAAAAACAACTCAAATCAATTTACTTTGAGTACTTACGAATTTGTAACAAATAATTTCACTAACTGTAACATAGAAGTAATAATAAGTTATTTCAAAAAAAAACTTGTCCGGAACACGTCTACAAATTTTCATGAAAATTGGACTGGAAGAAGTGGGTCAAAACAGCGTTGTACGCTTTTTGTACATATATTGGTTGATCGATACATTGATACATACAGGGGTAGCTATATAAGTTTGTTCAATTTCTTTTAGTTTTTGCCACATAATTTTTTTTATTACGCGTTGCCTTAGCAACGTGTATGTCAAACATACGGTAGTGTGTGTTTTTACGTAATATTTAAAAAATTAAATGCATTATCCGCCCCTTCCGCGACCGCTTGACTTTCTTAAAAATGTATACACAGTTTTTGCTTCACGTATTGATATATAGATTTATTTATAAAATGCAGAACCCAAAACTATATTAGCAGTGCTGTTGTTAGAATACTTCCTCCATAAACAATACATGAGGAAGTGATTAACGATGATATAATTTATTGTCATTTTTATGTCGTTATATGTGGAAAGTGAAAACTGAACTAAAAGACTTACATACTAGCATCTGTCTTTGACTAAAAATGAATGTATATCTATAGATAAAAAAAACTGTATGAAAATATATAATACTTATATTAATCTACTAAAATAGTAGAGCCATGCAAATACCACAAAAAACATTAAAAAAGTCGTACTTATTGCTCTATCTTTTTACCGAATTTTATCATTGCACCTTTACCAAGAAACATTTAGTCGGTAATTTCATTTTCATCACTTACAGTTAAAAATAACAGCTCAAGGCGCGTTATATACCTAATTCTGTACTTAAATAAGTATTTAAATATAATATTTTGCTGCCATGTTTAAAAAATATATCAACAATTTTAAATTATTTTTCGGTTATTTACTTAATAATGTCAAATTGTTGGCAGACCTCACCTCCTCATGTTAAGTTGACAAAGTCTATTCACCTTTGTGTGAAGTTCAATGAGTTCGTGAAATATTGATTTAGATGAATAATAAATCTTGTTTTTGAATACATTTATTTTTATGGTTTTATTTTGATTAACTTTATAAATCAATTTTAATAAAGGAAGATTAGATAAAATTAATTTTTGACATGAACTGTTAGTAAAACATTTAATAAAAACGTATATTTAAAAGCATTTTTAGAATGTTGGGTTGTAACATTATTTTCGTCTTCACTTGCATATAAGCAACGAGATCATAGTGACATAACACTTATGTAGAATTCTGTGAAATAAGTATCAGCTCACGATTTTTTTCCGCATAGCGGTTTAGCCAGAGAGAATCTTATGTCAAGACACTCGGTAGTCCGTTCTCCACTTTCCATCACAATTCAAGAATTTGCTCTTTATTCTGCTAAAGCGAAGAAATAAAAATAATTTAAATAAATTTATTACCAAATGGGAATCGAACGCACAATAAATAGCGTGTACAGCCATACGTTGTCTCATGGCCTAAAGACATAAGGGCTAACTATGTCAAAAACTAGTCAATCAACAATCAAAATTCATTTAAAAATAATTGACATTACGGCCTTCGGTTCTCCTGTGTCTTTGTCATAAATTTCTTCAATACTATAAAATATAAATTCTACAGCCAAAGTATTAAACTTAAGACATCTCACGTATTTCACATCTTCGATTAGCATGTTACGTAAAACCGTTTTATTCGGGTCAAACTCGTGTGAACATTTTTAAGTTCTAGTTCTGGTACAACGAAATGATGATGGCAACATTATAAATTTATAATTCTTCCATTAAAAAAATATATAGTGTGTGAGTTGAAGCCAAACCAGGCAACTGATTTTAATGTAAGAAAAGTGTGTTTTGTTTGTCTCGTTCGAACAAATTGTGCATTAAGTAGATTAAGCTCTATATGAACCTAAAATAGCTTATTTTTTATGCCCCTTGAAGTGAATATTTTTCGTAAAACTGGGTCGAAAGTGGTTCCTTTACGTATTAATTAAGGGTTTAACACGGTATCTATGATACTGAAGGAAGTAAGAAAAGGTTTATGACTGTGGCCGAGGCAAAAGAAGTATGCATTGACCGCAGCTTTTGGCGCTCCGTTCTCTCTAACTACCCCGCTAGGGATAAGGCGTGAAACTAAAATAAAGATAAAAAAAATCGTATAAGTTGTACTAACCGTATATTTATTATATATATATATATATATATATATATATGCAGGTACTATTTCATTGAAAACGCTATATATTTCTGTCGTACGTATGTACTTATATACGTACAACAGAAAGGCAGGGCGCCTTTCGTAATATTTTGGTTTTGATTTTTATTGCCTAACAATTGTGAATTGTTAGGCAATAAAAATGATGTGCTCTAAATATGTCATTGTAAGATGCAGTAGCTATTCATCAAAGTCTTAATGGTTGATCAATCACGTGCGGATTATACTTTTACCACTCCAAATCGATGAGTATTCATGACCGGATTGATTTATTATCGCATAACGAGAGCTATTGTGGCAACGCTTTTGCTATTATATTTATAATAATTAAAATAATTATCTTATTAGTGGACTGCCAACTATTTACACTAACTGTAAAAGACGGCATTTCGAGATTACCTTAAGCATCTGATAACTTATCCAACTGATTTAACAGGTAGCGAGGTGCACTTTAGTGCAACACAAATTCGATACAGCTACTAAAGACGATTTATATTTTATTAGGCAACCTATTGCCAACGCTCTCATTTTCCGTTTTCCGCTAGAATACAAAACATTGCGTGTTGAATACCGTAACTTAATGCCGCGCTTTTTTACCAGAACGGGGAAATGAAATTAATTAACATATTTATCCCCCAAGTCGATATCGAACGTACAATCATCGTATTTACAGCCTACTACTACACAACGATGGTCTTTAGAAAGAAATATAAAAAGAAATGCAAAAGTTTAAAAGTATTCAATTAAAGGAAACCATGTCGTCACGCATATATGTCAATAGTTGAAATCCTTCTTTTGGGTTTATTTTAGTTTTAATATACAGTTTGAATATGAATTTACAGTTTGATTAAAAAAAAAAAATTGAGGAAAATGGTAAACGGAGTAACGACGAAATATAAGGATAAATGTTGGGGGGCATTTGTTTCACACACCGAAGAATTAATTGATCTATTTCGTATTCATGATTAAAGCAATCAACGAATAAGTTTTTATATTGATTTTCTATAATGCACTTAAACTTTATTTAATATAAAAGCTGATTACGACATTAGATGTTAAAACTTAAAGTTTACAAATCGTTTACTTTCTTCTATTAACTTATTTAGTACAAATACATTAGTTGTCAAAATAATTATTTATTGAAAATAAAAGTAAAGTAAATTTAAGTTAAACGTGAGTGCAATTGTTATATATAATAGGTTTATTATCAAATTGCTACTTCGTAACGGTATTAGATTCACTTTCTCTCAAATCGTACAGTAGAACGCCTTGAGCACTTAACACAATTACTCTAAACTCAATGAGTTAATGTATATCGTTTAGGACTGTAATTGAAGATGTAATTATATTATAATAAAAAAAACTGTATAAAGTAAAGACAGCTATTTGGACAGTATACAAGAGATTTTATATCTTTGCTGTCATTTTCATAAGTTTTTACTTTTTCCTACATAGCAGGTAAAGCAGAGAGAACCTAGGTAGCAAATTTTTATAATACATTTTAATACATATAACTTGTGGTATACGCAGCGTTGATTTCCGCCACTCAACACGCAATGTCGCGACTACGAGCGAAAGGTGGGGAACTGAGTGTCTAGTGAGAGTGACACTAGGTCCTCTTATATAAAGGAGGGTTCCTTTGCGGGAAAAAACGTGAAGCTGTAATAAAAATTTGTAGGTAGTGATAGCGCAGGCTCTATCACTTTATAAAGAACTGAAAACAACAGTTATAAATTAAAATTTATTACATCAACTTTTAAAGTACGCTTGATTCAAGGAAGATTATAAATATTAAAACCGCAAAGCTTATGAGAAATGCTAACTGATTTAGCATGATGCTAGCAATCTAATGCCAACATGAACAAAGAAACTTTGTATTTTTCTTTTTTTTTGCAGCTTCACTTTTTCTCAGGTTCTCTCTGACTAACCTGCTATTCGTACGGAGTGTATTGACACTAGGTTATATGCCCACTTTTAGAATTCGGGATATTGTGTTTGTGTTGCGGAACTCAACGCCGCGCTTTGTCTTGGCCAGAGACAAATTGTATATTGCGTGATTAAATATAATATATATTTAAAAAAACTATTAATTCATTATATAAGAAAATAAAATGTCCAAGCAATAATTAAAGTTGGTACTACGTACTAAACAATTGTTTTACTATAACAGCTGCCAATGATTATAGTATTAAATACAATTTAAGTTATTTTTCTTAACCAGCATTTAATCACCTCAAATTAGTTTTTTTTGACGATTATTATTTACTATGAAATTTATTTCTTACATTGCCTATATTATATTTTGAAATAATACAAAATAACAACAGGTCTCACGATTAGTTTTTCTGAACAATCTAGCAAAAATACACTGTTAAATGACAAATCGGTGTCAAAAGTCTGTGTAAAATGCGATGTTATGATGCAAGATATAATTTCTCCGTTACATAACTTTACAGCTGGTATAGCTGTGAAGCAACAATGCGTTGTTAATGGTAAAAGTGCTTAGGAATCTAGTAGACAAATGTAAACCATTTATTTTAACTACATTTTATATCATTTTATTCTTTTGAGTACTTTTTATCTGTGACTTTGAGATAAGTATAAAATTTTTATATAGGGAAGCCGGCGTTAAAAATTAACATTAAAAACACACTGAAATGAGTCAAGAATTGCATTTTATATTGAACTTAACAATAAAATATTTTTTTGTAATTGTTTTATTTTATTTATTAGTAGTTTATTTATTTATTATAATTAACAAAAGGTCGGTAGCAATCGTGTTATATGGACACTTTGCCACTGGTACATGAGTACCAGTGGCAAAGTAGTGGCAACATTAGGGATAGTTGGAAACACTTGCAACGATAACTACGATTTATCATCGATCGATCACATACGATTTCCTAGCCTTAGTATATATAAGCAAACATTTATAACAATTTGATGTTGATGATAAAAATAATAAACAAACAAAACACCTTGAGACTCAGTTCTCTATTTCTCGTCCATAGACAAACTATATTATTAGGTATTTTCTTACTAAGTATATTCTAATAAATTTATTAGTATACATAGTCTGGCCATAAATACTGTTATTAATAAAATTAAGCTAAATATTACTTTTGAATTTGGAATCAATCTGGCCAACCCTACCGAACCATCACTGAAGTCGGATAATACCCACGTTGTACTATATCGACTTATAGCGATGCGTCTTTAGAGCTTTCAGCACATATATGGTCATTTTATTTTTTTGTGACCTTTAGTAGTTGATATGATTTTACCACTTTACACTTTTTTAAACGCTCAGTAAAAAAATTACGAGTAGGTCTCTTATAGGCTAGAAGTCCTAAGTCATATTTTAAAACAACGTGACATGGTTCTAGGTGCTGTCTTCATCTCATGGGACAAAATCTTTTGTTTTCGGATAAGATTTCTTCGAATTCTTTCCCTTAGTGCTTTGATCGCCTTTTTCGTACGAACATTACGTGGACCTAATACCAAGTGTATGGAGGATTTTAAAAATTATATTTGACACCATACCTGCTTTATCCAATGTAAATGCAACGATTCGGTATTCTGTATCACTCCACTCAATATCACAAAAAAAAAATTAAAATAAATTGGCACGAAAATAAGAAAACACAATGAACAATCATATAAAAATGACAGAATCCAAATTCAAAAACAATATTTTTGTTTATTTTTAATTATAACAATATTTATAGCAGACTAAGAGAACTGAAACTAGCAATATTCTATATGAAAAGACGACAATCGTTGGGGTTAAAGAACGATTTATGTTCGCTCTGCTTGAGTGAGTGATGTAACTACGTGTATCAAAGACAATGAACACGAAATAGGGCGATATGAATGATAATATCTGTGTAATACTAACATATACTACACAACAAATGCAGATGACAGATATAGCATAATGTGAAAATAACCAGAGGTACACTGATTTGCGACCACAGGTTCAATTATCATTTGAGACAAAACTAATAAATTTAAAAAAGTAACTACACAATATATTTTCACGTTATACTGGTTGTCCATGCGAGGTAACCAGGTTTTGTGGTATGAAAATATTGTAATAATATCGGATCGGATGCGGAGCAAATTAGAGAGCAAGAAGTAGGTCAAAATAATGTTGCAAGATTTTCTAACATTGATAAATGAAGGTGTTCTAATAAAGCGTGATAAAAATAATACTTTATATAAATTAAAAAAAATTAGAACAAAAAAAAAAATTGTAATGCAAAAAGTTTCACAACTTTTAAAATAAAAAAATTTTAAGCAATTTTTCGATATTTTTGTTTTAAAAATTATATTAGTATAGGAAAATTAACGAATTAGATATAAAATAGGCAGGAGCACTATAGAAACTTATAATAGGCTATACGTAGAAAGTAAATTAGGAAATTATAGAAATTTTCAGACCACTTTTAATTAAACGTTATTATATAAGTTACCTCATTAGCGCAATAGGGTCAAGTGGGCATTATTATTTGACAACTAATAAATATTCATATTAAGTTTTAGTACGAGTATATAATTACTATCATGAATATATAATAGTAGACCTTGACGATCTCTTAACCCTGATGTCGTTCTGACAACTGTGACATCTTTAAGTGGCAGTGCACAATGCAACGATATGCACCATAGTTATTTAATACTACGCGTCAACAGGTCCCCCACCTGTTGACGCGTAAAATACTATAGTATGGTATAGTGTGTCACTTTAGAAAAACTGAGTAGTGTGTTATATATTTATTTTTTTATTTTAATCTTTTTATAGTGCTTTCTCTTATTATAAAAAATATTGGATATTTGTATTCATTATCCATATATATGACTTAAAAGTACTTGAGATCGACTTATTTGACGTTTAACATGTGATTTGGTGGGTAGTTAATAATAAACTATTGTGATAATAAATAACGTAGTAATATACAGATATAGATAGATTTTCTAAATCGGCCCAGGATTTGTTGTTTATTGCAAATACTCATTTGGATGAGTCCTGGAATTACTATTGGAATGTGTCAATTTCAAGGTAAAAAGGTAAGTATTATTCTTCTGTCCAGCCTAATATCCCAAGGCGACCATGGTGTTATAATTAAAAACATACTGAACGGAGGATTATTTCAACTATCTAACACTTGCGCCATGGACATGCATGACATTGCGCAATGCACACCTGTGCATTTGGTCAAGATCAGGGTCAGGGACCACTCACTGTGTGAATGTGGTCTCGACGAAGGCTCCGCTTCCCACATCCTTTTTATCTGTCCCAAATTAATTCGTCCTTTGTATAATGTCCTTCCTTTACTTTAAACAAAGTTTACCGTCCCCTTAATGTTCAATGTTTGTTAATGTTTGTGTTTAGTCGTCTTTCTAAATATATTAAATATAAATTTATAAACTAAACCTTTCGTACAATATTATTTATTACTAACTTGCTATATATATATTGTAAATATTTGTCTGTTTTGTTATAGGTGAAGGTTGCTGTATTGTTACTGGATCTCCTTTCAACTTATAATCTTTAATAGTAATAGTGTAACTTTATCTCTTTGTATCGATCAATCTCATTCGTGTATTCTCCATACAACGTGACATTGGCAAAGTGATAAGTCCTCAACTTGCACGTTCGAAGTGCCATAACTAAAGAACTGAACTGAACTGAACTATACAGTTCATACAGATATGAAATATTACAATTGTTTTTATTTCATAATGAATACATATACGTTACATATTAAATACACTATACTCCGTTTAACGTGGCATTAACAAAGTTTGTCATTTCGTGAAACTATAAAGATAACTAGAACTTCATTGAATTACTTATATCATTAGCAATGTAATATAATATGGCACACGTTTTATAAGTTTTAAGCTTTTACTGTTGGTGCAATAAAGTGCATATATATTTCATTATATATATTATATTTAAATTGCAAGGTATCTTTAAAAATAACAACCTACCACATTAAGAATATTTTTAAACAAATATTTGCCCTATTGCCAGAGCCTCGTAACAGCCAGTGTACTTAATAATGGCGAAAATCTTTCCAATTAAACGCATACCACGGAAAGTTACAACGCAAAACTCATATAAAAAGTAATATCGTGTTGTAATTCTAAATGTTATAGTGAAGAGGAAAAAAAAACAATCGTCTAGTAAGATTAAGATCAACGTACTATCATTATGTCATTGAAATGCATCTCGGTGACTGATTTACGCGAAATGCTTTGCACGGGTGAGTGCGACTGCACGCAAAAGCACATACATACATACATACATACGAGTACATATAATAATTGTCGTAAAGAAAGACGTTCGTGACTACTGAGACCGTCGTGGTTTTGTTCGGATCCTTTTATATAGGATGTCGAACGTATATCTCGTCTAGTGATATATTTTATTTATCAACTTCACGCTTTTTCCATCAAAATAGAGAACCACTTACGGCACTCAGTCCTCCATTTCCCACCTGAAGTCAAAGCATTGAGTGGTGAAACACAAGACACGCTTTGTCTTAAGCGACTAGAGAAAAAAAAAAATCAATAATAGCATTTCTCCAAATTGGGATCGAACCCACAATCAAGCGCGTTAGCAGTCAAACGCTATACCGCTACGTCACGATTTCTTTGATGGACATATTTAAAAAATAAACGCTCTTTTATATATTATTAAAAATGATAAACGTGTAGTGTAACGGATTTGTCGAATAATATAAATGATATAAAATAACTAATCATATAAATTTTCAAAAACTTTTACAGTGCACGCCAAATGCCCTTTTAGTTGATTTATCTTAGGTACGTTTAATGTAAGTTATAAATTATAAATACCATTATAAAATGTTAATTTACTATCTTTATGACAAAAAAAAATTGTTATTAACAAAGAATAATAAATAATACTTTTTAAAGTTATATTTATCTTGCATGTTAAATTATCAAACTATCAATCAATATCCATAGCTTTATACGTGAAAAAAAAAGCTTATTATAAAGATTTACTTACGTAGTCAGATAAACTTTTCATGCCGTACGGAAACCGTTCTCTGTCAGGCACTAGTTTTCCCCTAGTATCACGTTCTCTTTCTGGCCAGCAATCGTCCACGTTGATGTATTCGTAGCCCGCTGCTGCATAGCCTTCTGAGACCAGGATGTCGGCCATAGTGCGGAACAGGCGGTCGCTGTTAGAAATATGTATTGTTATTAAATTTAATATGTCATTTTATATTACGATATACAAATTAATGTTATCTTAATATATACTACACTCCTTAAAAAAAACATAAAATGGTACAAATATAGTTGTATATTATATTTTGGCTACAAATTTTATTTGTGACTAACAAATTATGGCAATGGTCTGTCAAGTTATTCTTATTTATAATCACGAAAAAAAGATAATGTATGAAATTTTTTTTTTGAAATCACACACTTAGGAAATTGAAAAACATATTTTTAGTAAGCGTATAAAAATTCCAATAGGCGCGGGTTCATATCCCGGTGCGTTCAATTTTTTATACGCTTTCTAAAAATATTTATTTCATATTATGTAATAATTAAATAACGATATTAAATTTAAATCGTAAGTACGGTTTTTATTATTAGTCTGTGCATTTATAGAATAAATAAGATGTTTAAACAATTTATTAATAATCATATACATACCTCTACATACAATACAATAGATCATTTATTACATACAATCATTATTTTAATTAAACAAAAGAATGAAAAACCATACCTTATGCAGTTATCAGGATCGTTCTTGCAATCGGTGTTACACCTGAACCTTTCCCAAGCCAACCATCCCATAGGAGGAGTCAAGGCTAAGCCATTATCTAACCCAGAGATTTTCCCCAAAATACACACTACAACGAAAACGGCCCAAATATACGACTTCCATGACTCCATTTTGAACAAAAAAAAATACTATCTCCTTAAAACTCCTATCTGCATTATTTTTTTTAATATATTGTCGGAAGTACACTACTATACAGAATACAACTGTCAAGATAGATATGTAGATAATTAATTTATATTAATTTTAATCTGTCATTCCCCAGCCAAGGAGGTTAGTTTATCGACGGTTCAGGGATTATCTGTAACAAACAAAAGCGTAGATTAGTGATATTGAACTTTATTATTGGTCAAGTATTATTTTCTATTGTGATTTATATAATGTTTTTTTTCTTAATAAAATTTCTACTGAACCCTGTTGATACGTAATTTCCTAGTTGCATTAGCGACGTGTACGTTACATCATTATATTAATTTATAGTATTTCTATTGCATAGTAATAAAAAGTACCAGCCTAGCCTATCTGGACTTATATTATAAAGCTGAAGTGTTTGGCGCGCCTATTGCGTTAACCTCAGAGACTACTGGTTCGAATTCAAAAAATATTTTTGTGTTCGATAGTTTATTTATCGAGAAAAGCTACAGGCTACATAACATTAGGCTGCAATCAATAGGAGTTGTAATGAAAAGTATCGCAAATATCGGAAAAAATATTCTTCATATGACTCCACTAGAAAATTATAATCAAGTATATGCAAGGCGAGCGATCATGTACCTAAAATAGCTTCTAAAATACGTACGTACCTAAAATAGCTTCCAAAATTAGGTATAAATAGTCTTGAGTAATATATTTGAAGTAATGGAATATAATTATTTTGAAAAGTTTTTTAAATAAATGAACACGACAATTTCAATATTTAAATACTTGTATAAATTAAAAGACATAATATTAATTATAACATTTCTCTATCTGTCGTTTATCTTTGTTTGTATAGAAACATCAAACCAAATCTGCTAATCTGCTGAATTAAGTTCAAAAAAATATAAATTATTTTATTCTATAATGAATTAAATCGTACAAACATGTTAACGTCCTATAATTTTAATACAACGCTTCACACAAAAAACTCATTTTTAAGTTCCCTCATTCACGTGAACTAAGATAGCTAGTTCTCTATATAATCATTAACTTTACCCAACTTCGATGAGGTATCATCTAAATAGTTCATCAAAGGTTCCCAATTTCATATGCTGCCGTTTAATTTTTTTGAAAAAAGAAATCCAATCATAAATGATCAAATAGAATTTTATATAATATAAAATCTTGTAAGAGAATATTCGTATATTGGTTAACTTATGCTATTTTAATTAAATACATATATACTCGTATGTGTTTCTCTAAACAGCTCTCATTGATATAGATAATAGATAATACGTTTAATAACAATATCATATATCACAATTTATGTCAGAAATATAATAGAGTCGTGCTATGCATTAAATATTAACTTTTTGCTTACAAACGAGAATGAGTTTCAACATTGTAATAGAAACTACAAGTAATATCCGTAAGAAGAGGCTATATTAGTAGAAAAAAATAGTGTAAAAATAATAAAAAATTAGGTTAAACAGGAGGCTAAGTCATAAAGATTATGATCTGAAATTATTATGATAAAGCAAATCGGGAATTAAGAAGTGGGTAAAAATAGCGTTGGAAGTTTTATTTACATTCATAGTTAGATTTTATACAAATCTAGGTAATAACCTTTAGGTAAAAACCTTTAGGTAGTGCCAGAGCGAGGAAATAAAAATATTTAAAATAAAATACATTATTCCGCCGAGTGCGAATCGAACCCACATCCAATTGCGTTTACTCTAAGACGCTGTCCTACTGCGCCACGACGGCTTCTATAACTTACTATCCTTCTTTTGATCCACAGTCTTTTTTTCAATTAAAACGTATTTTATCCATAAAATGACAATGTAACGTTTTAATTTTACATAATTATCTTTTTTATTAATAGGCTATTACGAATACTACACTATTATGTATGTAACAAAAGAAAAACATCTACTAAGAAAAGTTCCAAGTCAAAACTTAAAAAAAACTCGACTTGTACTTGACAAGTCAAAGTCTCTTCAGTTTGACTTTTTAGGCTCACGAAAAAAAGAAAATAAGAATATTTAAAATAAAATTTATTTATCCGCCGAGTGCAAATCGAACCCACAACCATCGTATTTTCAAATCCTGCCACACTTTAGGTCGTACGTAAAGTGAATATAATATAGTATATTTTTATGATTATTTTTCTACCTTGCCTGCCTATGACTGACAGACAGAGAAAATTTTATGCTAAATCATTCCGCTCTCCATTTTGCTTATTTAACAACATTGTCTATTAAATATGTAAACTTCTTATTAGCGACAGCTTCGGACTGTAAACCTGATTGATTGTGGATTCTATTCCACCTCCAGAGCGGGGAATTGAAAATAATTACATTATAGCCATTCTGGGGAACAAGACAAATTGCGATGTTGAGTTCCGCCACTCAAGCTCAACGCGTCTCTGGTTCAGGTGGCAAGTGGAAAATGGAGTCGAATGGAGAGAGACTTGACACTAGGTTCTCTATGACTACCCTACGATGTGGGAAAAAGCGTAAAAAGCGTAAAGCTTATTAGATACAGATTTCGAATTTATTTATATATAGTTTTTTATTCTCGCAATGAGTCATCTATCCGTTATGGATACACTAACTCGGCAACCCTCTTGTTTCCTCTTAGAGGTCGATTAAATTCATTATATAAAAACATCGTGTAACAATTAAAAGTCAATTAAATCATTATAATAGTATGAGCTATGTTAGTTATTATTGCTACAGTTTTTTATAAATGTAATGATTTATTTGTTATTATTGTAATTAAATTCTCTTTGATTTATATTACACAAGCCATTGTTTATTATATAGAGAGCTTACGTTAGAATTATTTGAAATTTGAGTATTTTATTATGCAGGTACTGGTAGTCTCGTTGAAACGTAGTATAAGTCAAAATCTGTGTAGCCGTTCCAAGGATTAGGCGGAACAAACAGACAGACAGACAAAAAAAATTGCAAAGAATGTTATTTTGGTATATGCACCGAGTGTATACATGAGCATTTAATAAAAGGTAGTTATTTTAATACCACAAACAGACACTTATTTAATGTATTAAAAAATGCATTATTAGAAAAAATATTGATTGTCTGCATATTTTTATTTTTAGTTTAATATGTCGAATTTCATACTTTCTTCCTTATAATTTTCGTAAAAACAGATCCAAAGTATTAGCAAACTTCTTTTTTATTTTCACACTATATCTCTAATATTAGGCGGTTGCCAAAAAGCAAGTAACACAAATCACTAATTTATATATCTGTTCAAATACAGACAGAGTTTTAGGAGATAAGATCATTTCCTCTCTTTGGCGGAACAAAGAAAGGCGTTCTTCGTTTGTTTCGTCTTCAATTTAGACGGCAAACGGAGAACGGAGTGTTTTGACACTAGATTATCATTGTTCACCATGATATGTCTGAAAAAGGGTTAAGCTGTTTTATTTATAACTTTACATAATACACGTACGTATACATGTAAGCATATTAATTAACTTTGTGGCAAGACATATGTCGTTCTCCACTTTCCGCCCGAATCCGAGTCCACCTCTTGTCACCAGAGCGGAGAAATGAAAATAATTTGATTATAATCATTTCCAATTGTCCCCATATACGTACAATCTGATTTTCAATGTATATTTTCTGTATGTATATTAATGTATGCATGCATATATATGTATGTATGTTTATATTTTTATGTTTTTCTGATAATATAAATTTATTATATTTAAGTAATTGTACTTACTTAAATATAATATATATTTATATAAATATAATATATATACTTTATGCACATCTCCTGAGTTCTCTTTTAGTAAATCCTTTAGTTATTGGTTGCCTGAAACATATCGCTTCTTGTTATAAGGCCACCATTGCATATATAATTTAAGTGTAAGTATGGTATTTAGTCTAAATTGTAATTTCTTTTGCAATAAAGTGATATTATTATTTCCGGAGTGAGAATTGGACCCATAAACATCGTATACTGTGCCACGATGGCTCTAAGTATATATATATTTTTTTTGCATACGAAGTACAGCGTACATTGAGACGCCATTAATATTCGAGTTTAATTCAAGTTTTAGAGATAGTGAATTAAGTCAAGTTCACCAGTAAAAGTTGTTTCGACATAAAAACATAACCGCTTTGCTTATTATTTATTATATAATTTTAAAAATAAAACACTGTCGTCGCGTAGTTAGGGACTGTATGACTTTACATGCGTTGATTGTTTCTAAAAAATATGTGGAGGTTTTTAAACAAAATATTTTCGTTTTCACGGCACGATTAGACAAAATGCGATGTTTAATTCCGAGAATTAACACGCATTCTCTCTAAAATTGGCGGAAAGTGGAAAACTGATGTTAACTTAACACAAGGTTGTCTCTACCTACCGCGCAAATTAAGGACTGCAGGACAAAAGTAATAGCTTCAAAAAATTTTACTTCATATTAAAAGGCAATTTTAGAAGTTTACATTAAGGCCGCCGGAAATACAATAGCGATGGTGACGGAAGGCGCGCGCGGTCGCTAGTTTGTAATAAAGTTTTCTAATAAACTGCAAATTTTGCAATTTTGCTTAGTTATGAAATATATGTACTTAGTCTTACCATAAATATTGTTATAAATATTGTAACATTAATTACTATTACAGTGTTTAATTAATACATTAGTATAAAACCAGTAAAAATATGTAAAGCTTCGAATTGGTCTCTATTGTTTTCAATACCGTCCTTTAAACGTTGAGGCAAGTTACGAATAGCAGCACACACTCTTTCTATGGTTCACTGGCAATCGTATAGATTATTTTATGGACTCCAAATTCTCATGGTGTTTAGAGCAAGCTCTCTAAAACCGCTTCTACTGCTGTTTTGATTTTAACTGATATTTCTTTTAATTATCAGTTAAAAACCACCAGTGCTTTTAGTACTCTTATAGCCTGCAAGTCCTAAATCATCTTTTAAAATACGCGACATAGTTCTAGTTGCTATCTTCATCTCCCAAGATAAAGTCTTTTGCTTGCGGACAGGTTTTCTTCGAATTCTTTCTGTTAAGGCGATCCCTTTCTCGTACTAACACTACACAAGGCCAGATCTTTTTCTGTCACAAACATAAGATATTTCATTGTACCTATTATTAGCCAGGTACACAAACATATCACTAATACCAAGCGTATAGAGAATTAAAAAAAATGTATTCGGCCCCATACCTACCTACTCCATTTTCATATTTCAAATCTTTGGGTAGCAGAAATTTGTAAAAATCTCTCTACAGAGATGCTAACAACAAATATAACTTGTAATAAGCGTATGAGAATTTCAATGTAGCTGGATGTAGAACGCATGGCTTAGCGGTCAGAGCGCTTGAACGGTTTTTAAGAGGCGCTGGTTCAAATCCCGCTGCGTTCAAGCGCTGCGTTTTTATACGTTTTCTAAATATGTCTTTTTCAATTTCCTTAGTGTAGGAATAACACTTTAAAAAATGTTAACAAAATATAAGATAATATATATTTTTTAAACTTTCACATACGATAATCAAATTGTACAAAAACTGTGTCTGTACGTTGAATATGTATACGAAAAAATAATTTACGGGAAGAAAAAAAAAGTAATAGAATAAGAATCTATAATATTATTATTTTTTGTTTCTCTGTTCCTAGGCGCTTTGTATATAATATAACAGAACATTTTCAATTATAATAACTGATTAGATATAGAGCGTGGTGTAAGGCAGTATAAAGAGCAATTAAAGTTGCGATATACTAATGGCTTATTTCACGTGCTTCCGACCACTAGGTCTTGCAAACAACCAGTTTCGATGTAAGTCTTTCGTTTTTATATCACCCTTCTACATAATGTTATCTAATCTATAAATAAGGATAATACATTAAAAAGTTTTGGGAAAGTATTATAATCGACATATTGATGAAGAGATTGTTTGAATAAAAAAATTTGTGGGCCATTTTTTAATTTTTTTTTACACGTTGGCAACACATATTTACTATTTATTATACTATTGATGAAGATTATGCGAAAGACGGAGGAGTATGAAATTTGACGTAGTTAAAATTTGTACAGAGAGGAAGTGCAGAAAGCTTTTTCATAGTGATGCATTAGAACTGCGATTAATTAATAAAATTAATATTGTCTGTAACTTGTGTTTGACATACAACACCATGTGTTTGACTTACAATTTTGCATACACATTGTTTTGTTAATCTGAAAGATACCGTAATATATAATTAATACATAATTGTAGCAATATTAATCAACTAAATGATGTACAACAAAGAAAACAGACCGAGGGAAATATGCAAAGTTTTGTAAATTGAAACAAACATTTTTGTCTGGCAATTTTGCAAGAATCGACACGCTAATTGGACAGCGTCCATGTATGTAATCGTAATACGTATTTTTAAATAAACGCATAAAACCCAATTAAACTTATGAGTGTTTTTGTATAGCAATGTGTAATTACTGTTGCAGAGAAACAAGTACACTTATAAATATTAATTTAAATAACTTTTTTTAATATTTAAATTAGAATCAGAATATTATTTCAAGAACCTTTACGTAACATAACTTTGTTTAATATGTACACGTTTAGTCGTTTGCATTTTAGTTTCATTTGAATTGAAAATTTGATCATCGCTTAGTTTGAATGTGTATGAGTAAGTATAAGTTGGGAATTAAAATTTTTGTCAATTATTTTTTTTATGTCAGGTCCGCTTTCTAATGGACTAAATTTCACATTTTTAATGGACTAAATTTCACATTTTTAAAAAACGGGTAGTCAAGTGAACCTCATATCAAGACACTCCGTTCTCCAATTTCGATCTGAATTCATTGCGCGTTGAGTGGCGGACCTCAACGCAGCGCTTTGTTTTGATCACCAGAGCAGAAAAAAATTATTTTGACATTTTGTTAGTAATTGGTTTAATATTTTAAATTGTATATTTCCGTTACTATGTATTTCCCAAGAGGTACCACTTTTTTTAGTAATAATATATGATATACCTTTCAATATTATTTTTGTTAATAATAAATGAAACCTAACCTTTTCTATTTAAATGACCACTACGAATTATTTAGACTCACAGCTGCTATTAAAACGTCAAAACGCCCATAAATTTTTAAAATTAAACATTTCCTAATAACTTGTAAAAAAATCGGTTGCTAACTTTTAGCACATCATATGTACATTACATAATATGAACTGGAAACTCGATCACTATAATTAAATTATTGCGAATGACCTAAAACCATCGCATTAATGTCAATCACATGCTAAAATGTACAGCAATTTTCTGTTTATAACGTATGAGAATTTTTCTTGCATATCCGTTTGTAAAACGTAATTCAATTGAATTATGAAAATTATCTTTTCCACTTTGACATGGATAATTTATTTGAGACATTTATTTAGCACAGTGCAATTTTTTTTATGATTGATTGATGAAAATCAACTGATCAATCGCGGAGCGGCAGAGCTCGGCGTCGCGCTTTGTCTTACTAGAGAAATGAAAATAATTAAATTATGATAATTCTAACAAGTGGGCATCGAGCCCACAAATAATTACGATTACAGGCAGAATCTAAACAGGCTTGTCTCATTAAATTATGATAATATTAGTAGAAAGAGTTAAATGTTTTAACGTGACCCACGAGGTTATTGCCACGTGGAATATCAATACGACTATTGTACCTATAGTTGCTCCGATTAATACCTTAATATCTGAAATCCTCGCAATATCTCAAGAGACTAAATCTTAACTGTTGGAGAAATAACTGTATGTGGAAAGATGTGGAAGGCTGTGTGCTCCTATAAAAGGCCCGTATCGTGAGGAATTTCATTATACCAATGGCCAGGACACTGGTCACGCTACAACTTTTTTTAAATTCGTAATTTTATTTTTATGTATATTTATTATAAATGTATAATAAAAGTAATATATGATATTGGTATATATTGTTACGAGTTATAGCATGCAACTTCGTTTGTGTGGATTATAAAATTTAAATTCTCGTTTTTCCTACTTTTCTACTACTCCCATAGGAATTTGAACAAACCCATTCTCAGTGCTTCTCAGCAATCCTCAAGGAACACATATATCAAATTTTAGCTTTCTACGCCTAGTAGTTTTATATATATTATGTGTGTCAGCGATAGCCGTATAACATAATATATATGTGTAATATGTATAAACATTCGTTAGTAAATTAATAATCCTTGACAATGTAATAAATCAAAATTGTAATTCCTAAAAAAAAAGGCAACTCGCTCGCAATATGTAATGGCGATGCCACGTGACGAAGTGGCCTAGAATTTTACGTAATTTTATGTAAGAAACCGGACAACATGCGGTCCATTTATTACGTGACATACGCGTGTGGCCATATAAAGTATAAACCATTACACTTCTATGTATACAAATAGCCCAGATTTGTAGAGCTTCATCTCAAATTTTATCTACAACTTTTTTCATATATTATTTATCAACAGTATGTGTTTTTCGTTGTAAACAGGGAAATTCTAGATCAGTCCGTTCTTTAATATCAATGTTAAATGTATTTTATTATCAACACCTTTTTTATAGATGCAAAAACAACAAAGCCTCATTTTAGATAAGAATTGACAAGTTATGTACGGAATTATGTACGGAAAAAGACGACAAAGGTTTAATGTCGAACAAGTTCGTAATGAAATTCGAACTGACAATTATCGTGTATAGTCAAACACGGCACAGTCGTAGACGGATGATACTGTGGGACTTATCAGTAAACCCGATACTACCCACTAAAACCCAGCCGAAACCCTCTCCATTCCATTATGACACCTCGGTGGATGGCCCGGCCTATTGCGGGCTATCGTTGCCTTCAGGGTGTTCCGGGGCTAGCTATGTCACAACTGCTTTTACATTATTTATAGGATAGCATTATTTATACGATAGATAGCTCATTTTGAAGAAAAAAAAAAATAAGTCTAATGGTCTAACCCATGTTAGTGAGTGTAATATTTATTTAAATAATTAAATATATTTGAAATGCAATATAATTTAAAGAATCTTTTAATTATATAGCATTAAAAAAGAAATAAGAATTTTCAATTACGTTTACTCAAAAGATTCTCAATTACGTACTAGTATATAGATTTGGTGTTATATATTGTTATCAAACAAGTGCACTTTGATAAGAAATAAAAAATTTAGAGAACTACTGTCAACATAATGGCATTTATCAAGTCATATTATTGCAGTATCCAATTTATATGAGCAAAACGTAATAACTTTAAATTAACTGTGTGACTCACTTCATACATAAGATTATCAATGTATTAAAAGAAGGTCAAAGTTTTAATTAGTACAGAAAGGCGTTAAGCTTTTAACTCGCACAACAAAATAATACTTTATTAAAATTAATTTAAGTAACAGTTTGAATTTAAGTAAAAAAATGATTTAGCTAAAAACATGTTTAGAAAATGTCTAAAAAGTTTAACGTAGTGGGACTCAAACCTGCGTCTATTGGAAGCCGCTTAAGCGCTTTGACCGCTAAATCGTAAGATCTATTTATTTCATTTGTCTTTTCGTAGGTCAGTGAAGCCATTACGCTGTGAAATTGTTAATATATAATAATCTGTATAAAAAAACAAAAATAAAGAAGGATTTTTTAATATATTTTTTAAAAAGTACGTTTAGTTTATGTATGAGCAGAAAGAAGCGAACAGATTTTTGTTCTGGTCAACGTGTCAATTATCGAAGTTCTTTACGAATTTCATTTTTACGTGTGCTCGAGCTTTTAAGTACTGTTAAAAAAAAGTTAATTTATTTTTCGTATCATTCAAACTCTTTATTGAATCCGTAAATATATTAAAGATAGCCTTTGGATTATTTACGCAATGATTGTGGTAAACAACCGTATCGATAGACAACAATTTTACAATGATGTTTTTTTAATGGTATTTTCAAAAATGTATAAATACATATATATGTACATTTTTATAAAAAGATCCCAACAAAAGTTAATCGTGCTTATTTTCTGGTTTTAAATAAATTAAAGAACACTATATATAAATATATATATTTATTACTTACTTACGACAAACTTATCGACACATGCGTGCTGAGTGGCGGAACCAAACGCTGCTCTTTGTTTTGTACCAGAACGAAGTAATGGAAATAATTGAAATATATTAATTCATCCAAGTGGGGATCGAACCCACAACTAATCGCGTTTGCAGTCAGACGCTGTCCCACTGCGCCACGATGGCCTCAACTATATATACAATCTAAAAATAAGCAAAATGCTTATATACCAAATTATTTTGCTGACCATATATTAAAACGAATTTGAACTGGTTTATATGTGCCAATAAAACCGGTCGGTTGCACTTTCTGCTCTGCCCGCTCCCTTCGTACAATGTCATTTTGCAATAGTTTACTCAACTGTTATAATATTAATACAATTTGGTAAGGACGATGCAATCATTTATTATTACTTGTAATAGAAGTCACAATTTTGTTATTATATTGTATATTATAAAATATATTTATTTAATAGTTTCTGTGAGGTCATCGTGGTGCAGTGGGACAGCGTCTGCATATGGGACTGGTTGTGGGTCCGATTCCTACTCGAGAAATAATTATATTTAAAAACATTATTATTTCTCCACCCGGGTGCCTTAAACAAAGCACGGCTTGGTAAATGTCACGTTAGTAAAAAAATACTACTTAATAATAAAAATAATACTACTAATTAAATATTACATTTAATTATTATACATGTAGAATTTTAAAATATAATTAATTATTTTTGTCATATTTTCAGGTTATATTGGTAACATTAAATAACAATAAAAAATGTCCCTAGAACTTGCTTCGAAAGAAACAAGTTTTATTTAATTCAGTTTTACTAACTTTCCCTTGTATTGCGGATCACAAAAAAGCCACATTGCTTGAATCTGAACGGTCAGGGCATTTAGAAATGTTGCGAAGTTGCAGGGTCGGGTATAAATCTGAATACAATAAGAATTTATATATAGGACACATAAAAGTTCAGGTCGTTGCGTAAAACACCAGCATCTGGCTGTAAACGTCAAAGGTTCTGTCTTTGATTTCCACTCGAGGAAATTATCATATTTAAAATATTGTCATTTCTCAATGGTAAGACTGGGCGTGGCGTTGAGCGCCGTCACTCAATACACAGTCTCGAATTCGGCGGGAAAACGGAAAACAGAGTCCCATGACAATAGGTTCTCTTCATTTTGCTATGTGGATAAAAAGAAAAAAAAATTACTTCAAATTTCTACCTATGTAAATGCAGTATTTGTCGTATATTATATTATATATCTGTCATATCAGTGTCCCGCTGACTGCCCAACTTAACTTATATCAAGTATGAACATAATGAAATTACAAAACTTATAATGTACTAAGAAAATGGGTTTTTACTTATTATTAAAATTTCTTTACAGTTATAGGTAATTCTGTATTGATGGACATGTGAACTAAGTCACAATATCTTCATGTAATAAATGTATAATTTATTACCGGATAGAGTGGTCTAGTGTCTAAGATTTCTTAGAATTTATAATAGCAATGCTACGCTTTGAATTTATAACAAGCGGGCTGGGAAGCAATTCGTTATGTATGAAGGTCAACCTAATGGTAAAATAGGTACCTACCTACTTTTAACATTGTATATAGATTGTGATATAAAGCATTATTAAAGGCTTATTGAAAATTACGCGTTTGAAGACCACTTGGTAGAATAGCTTTTAATTAAATTATAACCAAAATAGATGTTTCTTGGCATGCATGTTTGTATCTAATGTCACTCGAACTCTAATTGACATCTCTGAGTGTGACTTAAGGCATTTACATATCTTACATCGATGTATAAATACATACTTACACATTATTAATACATCTAGTACTATATAAGAGGAAGTTGTAATTCCGCTAATCGGCTTGTACGCATAGAAATCGACATTTTTTTTAAATACTGCTATCAAAGTTTTGTATCTTCCTAGAAACTTAACGCCAATAATCATGGATATGTGATGAAATTAATACTTTAAATTCCTTGTTAATAGTTGTAAGTTAAGTAATAACCTGTTGCCCGTGTTGGTCACAGTGTCATACCCGCTAGTGTAGCTTCCGTCAACGCAATCGGTTAGACGAATATAGAATTTAATTTAAATAAACAAACGTATGTGTGTTGTAATGCTATTAAAAGCGGCAAATATAATAGTTTTATAAAAAAAAAAAATTTTCCTCTAATTGATTATTTTTAAAATTGTCCCCACAATTATTATTTACATTTAAAGTTTGTTAGATATTAGTTGCAGATAACTATTGTTTACTAAATAAAATAACAGTTCTACAATTGATATAGGAATTATATTATTATTTTTTTATATCCCAGCCATTTTAAGTATATATTGTATAACTAACTGCCAGCCCGTTGTTTCGCCTGCGTAAACTGCACGAGTTCTCACTTAAATCACAAGCTTTTTTATTTATGAACGGATTGAAATCAAATATAAGCTTATCAAAATACAATAGTCATAACAATCATAATGCGTTACGCCATTTTTGAATTCCACCAACGCACATACAAATAGAAAAACGGACAAACAGAAAAGAAAATTAAATATTGTTGATTTTACAATTGAGCAACATTTTAACAAACAAAATTACCGTATTTATACCGAAAGCTCTAAAGAAGCTTCCAAATTATCCGACTTCAGTGATGATTTGGTGGGGTGTTAGCTATGAGGGAGCTGACTGCTGGACTGAGCCATATTTTTGTAAAAAATGTATCAAAACATCGGCATAAGTATATCAAGATACCATTCTTAAGAAGGTAGTTAAGCCCTTTAACAATACTATGTTCAATAACTAAGAATGGTTCTTTGAGCAAGACGCGGCGCCGGTTCATAGAGCTCGGTCCAAACAATCTTGATTAGAAACGAACATTCCGGACTTCATCAGTGCTGAAGACCGACGTCATCTAGTCGTGATCTTAATCATCTGAATCACGATTTATGGTCAGTTTTAGATAGTAAGGCTTGCTCTAAGCGCCACGATAATTTGGGGTCCCTAAAACAATCGATTACATACATAGGTACGATTGACATACGACTGGCAGTATACCATTTTTCCATAGAAAGAGTGCGTGCTGTTATTGGTAACTGGCCTCAAGGTTTAAAGGACTGTATTGCAGCCAATGGAGACCACTTCGAATAAGCTTTACATATGTTTAATGGTTTTATATAAATGTATTAAACTTACACTGTAATAGTAATAAATGTTTTTTTTTTTTTTTTAATCTATTTATATTTAGGGTCTTTTTATGTAATAATACAAAAATGTCAGCCCCATCGTTCCCTAAAACAATCTTCAAACACACAATTATAGCATTTCCTTAATCTTCTAAGAACACTATTTATACTTAAATTTATACAACATCTTAGTTACCACAGAACAAGGTTCACACAATAAACATTGGAAAACACCTACATCTCTTAAATTTAAATTATATCGACGAATGAAGTCTTGACGGGCCCCGGCATAATAAATGTTACGTAAAACAAAAACAAAAAGGTTTTTTTTTGTAACAATATTTATGGCAAGACTTAACTATGGATTTCAATCTTACTATTACCCTCCAAAAAAACCATTATTTATATACACTGCAACTGTACTGAGAATGGTATCAATAATTAAAAATGCATAAACAACTGTAGCGCATAACTAATATTCACGTCATATTGGACACGCTAGCTTACGCTTCATACGGTATTGTTGAATAAAATATATTGAATTTATATGCATTTGCACCTCATTTATGACTATTTATGAAAACTTTATAATAATAATCAATAAAAATTTCTACACCTGTTACATCGACCTCTTACAGCACGGCATGCAGAGAATGTTCTAGGTGATAAGTGACTCTACTCGTCGCTTTTCGCTTATTTAGATAATATGGGTAATTTTATTTCATTTCAAACACGCTTTGTATAAGGAAACCGAATTTATTTCAAACAAAAATATTGCATGTATAGCTGTCCACCCTACTCTTGCGCCACTGTGTCTAAGCAGGTGCCTTAGAGTTTGTTTTGGGGAAATACTGTGGAGAACGAAGTGTCATTTCGCTGCCTACCCTGCTATGCGGAATGAAGCATGTAGTTAAAAAAATATTTGCTTGTATCCACTGTTTTGTGTTCAAATAATTAATATTTTTAATTATATAGAATATCTTGGCGTATTATTACACCATTTTATTTTATTCCTTTAATTTCTAATAACTTATACATTAAGAGGATAATCATACTTATTTTCCAATCATAATAATAAACTTTCAAGTAAATTACACACTTGTTAAATATTTTATGTATGCTGTCTCAAAGGAAGTTACGATACATATTGCAGCAACCATTACTAGTGTTTCTTGTTATACGATATATAGATGGATAGTAGGCCATCATGGCGCAGTGGGGCATTGTCCTGTAAACGCGATGGTCCGCATGTTCGATTATCAACCTTTTGGGTGGGACTTTTTGATTTCCGCTCTGGTAAGGCAAAGTACAACCTTGAGTTTCACCACTCAAGCAATATCTAGATTTTGAGCAAAAATTTAAGAACGAAATGTCCTGACACTATGTTCTCTCGTATTATTCTGCTATGTTGGCAAAAACGTGTAACTGAATTTTTATTATATATGTATGAATATTTTACATTTACAAATTCATTTTTACACTTTAAAAGTTATATTTTTTTGGAATAGATTTTAAACATACAAGGACAATACAACGCTCTACGTAGTTAATATATTTAATAGACTTATTTTAAATTTTAGTTATGTATATACTTACATATATACAAATATATATCAGTGATGATATTTACCAAAGTACAATTTCAGTCTTTACTTGTTAACCGCAAAAGGTATTCGCACGAATTCGCCTTTATTACAATTTTACCCTAATCACTGGTTTTGGATAATCTTTGCTTACTGTTTTGTTATTTTATAATCACGTTTTGTAAAAACGTGAAATATGTCAAAACCAAATTTAGTATGCAAACATGTCACTTTAAAAACGGTAGGATCTTCGAAGGTCTTGCAAATGAAGTAACTGGGTCTAGATACACATAAGTAAATAGTAGAAATCTCTATTAGAGATAGATTTACATTTGCCAACAATATTTCTAGCTGCTTTGTTATATATAAATAATACTTTAGTAAGTAGGTGACTAGCCTCAAAGTAAAAAGAAGTAACCCAGCTTTACTTCTTGTGTGATTTATGCACCGATGCCTTGAAACGCCGATACTAATTTAGCAGAGATAACAAGTAATTATATATAAGCCATATATCTTGATATCAATTGTAGAGCGTATCTTTCCACTCGTGAGCACCAGTTCGTGCGACCCGTGCGGCGCTAGCAAAATCGAAAGCGGTGAAAACAAAGACATGATGCAACCGCTCTACTCTACATGTGACGCATACTTTTTATAGAGTCCAATTTGAAAACAACTAAAAGCAAGTGTTACCCGATATAAAATTTTGCCTTATTTATTTACATTTTTTAAAGTGTTATTCGCACACTAAGGAAATTGAAAAAGACATATTTAGAAAATGTATAAAAATTTGAACGCAGCGGGATTTCAAACCGCGCCTCTTGAATCCCGCTGCGTTAAAATTTTTATACGTTTTCTAAATATGTCTTTTTCAAATTTGGCTTGTAAGCAAATTTATTTTATAATGCGCGGCGTTAAGTTGCGCCTCCATACGCAATATCTTGATTTCGGACGAAAAGTGCGGGACGGAGTGAGTGAGTCTTGACCCCAAGAATCCCCATGTTCTTAGTGTAATAAGACTCTGCTATACGAGAAAAAGGGTGAAAAAATATCGAAATAAAATAAAAAGCACACGCTTTAAATTATTTTCTAGTTCTAATATCATAAAACACCGTGTTCATTGTATTATAATATTGTATTATCATCTGATCCGGACACGCTTGCATGTTTTGAAGTAAATAAGACGGCAAAAAGTACGTCAAAATAGCATTGCAAGATTTTCTAACATAGATTTATTGATAAATATATAGAAACAGGAGTAGCTAATAAAAGTGTGTTAATAAATAAACATAGTATGTAAGTAAATGATGAGGATACAATATTTTTATGATATTACTTTCTTGATATTTTTTATCAGAATTGCCTGTTGGGCCGATAATTTCATCCAGTAGCACCATACTGCAATTTGTATAAAATTTAACGAATCACCAGTCCATTATTTGAATAAAACATTTACAGGTTTTAAGTCGCAACAATTTATTAGTTCTTTACTTTTAGATTTCATACTTACATGACCTTTGTTATTTACAATATATATATAAAATTATGTATTCTGTAATTAAGAGGTAGTAAATCATCGTGTCAGCTTAACCTCTCATTATCCGTAAATGGATATCTCCGGAAGTTAAATACATCACGCACTTTGTAACATTTTGTAACTACATGAAATACAATATTACTTAAAAAATTTTATAAACCATATAAAGAATGAGGTATCTATAAATATATGCTTTAAATTAGTTTTAATAATTACTCAATGTAATCTTAAACTTCGCACATTTTTGATAGCGGTCTTATGAATTTAATTCCGTACGCGTATTGGATCCTGATTGCCCCAATTCGAGCTCCATTATAACACAATTTAGAGGCTTTAACATTTCAAAGTCATTTTTACTATGTACATAAAAATATTGGTCTATTGTTTTAATTAACAGATTACTTCTACTTTTTACAATAATTAAAAATAATTTTCAAAATATTAAAACTATAGCAATATAGTTGTGATAGATATATTTTTACATAGATCGTTTTATTTAATTATGTTTGTCCTTTGTATATTTTTTTCAGCTTTTGTATCGCTTTTTCGCGCAGTAGTAGGGTAGGCAAAGAGAACCATCACGACTCCACTCCATTCCCAATCTTCCACCTGAATTATAAACATTGCGAGTTTGCGAAACTCAACACCGCGCTTTATTTTTTTCACTAGGGCGGATAAACGAAGAGAATTTAAATATAATATCCCCCGAGTGGAAATCGCACCCATGACTATAAAATATATACAAAAGTATATACTCTATATATAAAAAAAAACAGGCGGTGACAGCGTCTCGAGCGTCTAAATTTGCTCTCATTGCGTATGTGGTCGAGATATTTTTAATAATTTTATTTCGTGATAACGGGTGCAAAATATTCTGCCAGTATCGCCAAATAGTATTGAAAACATGAATATGTTGAGTGTGCATGAGATTATCGAAACAAAAACGCAACTGTCACTTAACGTTTACGTTTTGCAAATTGACACATGCTTGGTTTATTAATTAAAAAGAAATTTATTATCTTCAGCGTTTGACAGATCACGAAATACTTAACAATGTTATTATGTCTTAATATCAATGGATTTTCTCTCTTCTTTATAGATTATGATGTTATTCATATATAGTAGGCTGATTGTCGCGTGACCTTGGCAACCTCTATATCACTATATAAAAAAAGCAAACACGTGGTAATGTGTGTTACCTTTATTTTATTAATTAATTGTATTTTTTGTATTAGATATAGGATTAAATAGTCATCCAAGATATAGGACTTATCTATAAAGGATCTAATTTATAAAGATTTTGTTAATCATAAAAATACCCACATAATATTCAACACAGCCAATAACAACAGAACAACAGTTCAATACAAACTCGAGTCATATTTAAAAAATATATAATCATTCTGAATCTTGCTTAATCTGCATTTAAAAAAACATTTACACATAAAAAATTATAATACACTTATATAGATGTCAGATTTGTAATAGTAAAATTATTTTAAAGCCGAAGTTTTGTAACGTGAGAACTAACGCATCATTTTCATAGCGGCTTTGTTATACTCTTATTTGCATATTGATTTACTATTCATTAGTGAATCTTGTACCATGAGAAAAATGGGCGATTGTGTTAACAAAGCCATTACTGAGTAAGAGGTAATTAACATTGACTACGTATATTGTTCAAATAAAATATTTTATGGACGGTACTCGTTATAGGGATGATTTTTGTTTTCAAACGTAAAAAGCAAAGCAGCTTCATGCCTTTTCACGCATAGCTGAGAATTAAATTCGAGATATTGCCTTTTAAGTGGCGGAACTCAACGTAGCACTCTGTCTTGTACCAGAGAGAACAAACGAAATTTTAAAATAAAATCATTTCATCGAGTGAGGATCGGACCCACAACCAAACTTTTCGTCCGACCGATTTTAGCCCAAAATAAAGGTGGCACAGACAACGTCGGGCATAGAAGCTAGTATCATATAATTTATTATAGGGAATTTCTTATACTATACTCAACGAATTAAATTGAGTAGACATTAAAATATTACAATTTGCGTGTGCAGCATAATAAACTTCTCATTTTCATACACTTTTGCTAACGGTGTTATGAATAAATTATTATTTCGTAGTTAGTTTGCATACAATATGTATATATTGCATATGTATTTATGTGTGAATGTAGGTGGTTATATTAATTCAAAATTAATAAGAAAATGTCGTTGATTTTTGTCACTAAAGTAAAGTAAATCTGAAACCTTTGCTATAAACTCTGTAAAGTGTTCGTAATAACAGGACACTTACGGATTTTAAACTCGGACATGATTATTGATAATAGTAAAAAATATAGCGATGACTGTATGATAGTTAATTTGTAAGAAATACAAATTCCTCTTTAATTCAGTACAAAGTTTATTTACACATGCGATTGTTAGGCGTTCGATTCCCACTTTAAGGCAAGGTTTATTTCTAATCATTATCAATTTTTATACAAAGTGTATTCCACGAAATACAGTTTGTATAAGAAAGGTGTGGCAAAAAGTGAAAAATGGAACAGGATAAAAATCTACAACAAAGCGGTTCTAAAAATAATTACTAATCATCTAAAAATAGTTTAACTAATAAACATGTGTACGAAGTTTTTCAATAATATATTCATATACTTTCAAATATTTCTTTTACTTTCAATTCATAAATAACAGAAAGAGAAAACATCTGTTTACAATGGCTGTTGTTCTCACAAAGTGAATGAACCGAGCTCGCCTAGTATTGATAAGTCATTTTTTGTAGATAAGTTATACGTTATTATAAGCGCTTCCACTATTACTAGTATAAAACTAGATTAAAATTTGTCGTCATTTTAACGGCTTCTATATTTTTGTCTAGACACTCCGTTCTCTACTTTCCGTCCGAGTTCAATATATTGCGTGTTGAATGGCCGCGAATTTTAGACATTACACCTGTATAAAAATTACAGGATCATATCTCAAAAAAATAGGAACTGTACACCCAAATGACCCGTAATTTTATTTTCATCTGGTGGTCTAAATACCTACTGTTGTTAATCTAGTCTTTTACATGTTATTTTCTCTATATTTAACTAGCCAGTCTCCATCGTGTTTTCTATTCTAAATGACATTGGCAAAGTAAATTGCGCTCAACTGACACGTCTAAAAACTATAAAATAAAGGACAACTACAACATCCTGCTGACAGATATACAGAACTCGATAATCTCATCATTAATGCGTACATGTACAGTTTAATGTGAGAAAATCATAAAATTTAAAAGCCTGCTAATTACACATATTATCAATCAAATACGTCGTATTATACACAAATAGTACAGATAAAACGTGTTAAAGTAAAAAATTATAAAATAAGTCGGAATTATTCATAAATTTAGTTGAATAAAAAAACTATTGAATTAAAAATAATAAATGACTAATTGGTCGATTTTTACATTCATGTAATGTATCTCCCATATTTACAGATAAGACAGAATTCACCTAGAGTTGAGACCAGCAAAACGGAAATAAATTGAATGCATATTTTTTTAACATTTTTTAAAAAGTGTTATTAGCACACTAAGGAAATTGAAAAATATATATTTATATATATGTATAAAAATTTGCTAACTGACCGCTAACTGAACGCATGGCTTAGCGGTCAGAGTGCTTGAACGGTTTTCAAAAGGCGCGGGTTCAAATCACACTGCGTGCAAATTTTTATACGTTTTCTAAATATGTCTTTTTTTTTATTTAATGCTTTTTATTTATTGATTAGCTCGCACCCACAATCATATACAATACAGTCATACAATTTTCAACCATGCCATTATTGCGTCGTTTGCAAAAAATAATTATGACTAAAGCACTTACTGGCAGCTTAATCAAAATAATAAATCGAGTTTGTAGAACAAAAGAATAATACGAATGTAACAAATGGATTAATAATTTAGTCATGATCAATGTAATAATCGATAAATTATATTCACACTATTATTGTAGTTATAGAGCTTAGGATATTTAATTCTTTTGCTTGCCTCTTTTTTCTTCAACAACGTGTTTGGGGGAAGTATTAAAAAAGACACACGTACTAAATGACAACATGCTTATTTGTAAAAGATTTATAGAATGCACGTTAAGGATAATTCAACTCAATCAATCAATCAATCAACCAATTCAGCCTTCTCCAGGCCACTGCTGGACGAAGGCATACAGAGTGCGCCAGAGGGCAGATAGAGAGGAATCAGGACCACTTATTAATATATTGTCAAATGCCATTATGATGTAATACACACTAATACAAACTAACATCTTATTAGCTGTAAGGTTTAACAATTGAAAACCATTTTTAGGAAACGTATAAAAATTTGAACGCAGCGGGATTCGAATCCGCGCCTATTGGAAACCGTCGAACCGGGCGTCTTGGACGGTAGCCAACAAGCGCAATTTATTAAATATCATTCTCTTTTGCCAAATTATCATTCTTATAAATGAAAAAAAATCTCCCTGCAGAAATACTAACTACTAATGATTATGTAGCTCGATAAAAATGTATGGCATAATTGGCTAGAGCACTAGAACGGTTACAAAGAGGCATAGGTTTGTATCCCGTAGGTGTGTTTTTATCATTTTATTTAATTAGTCTTTTAAGAATAAAAAAATATTGATAGTGAATTGGTCAATAATCCTACAGATATTCAAAGAGAGCGTCTTATCACTTATTTAACAAGCTTGAGTTATTTAAGATATTATTACTATGGCAGCTCTAGGGTAATTATGTCGTCACCTTTCATACTAAAATTTGTAACATCATTATATTGTAATATCTTATATGACATTTATAAAAACTTAAATAGGCTTTTTGCTTATGAGAGATATAATCTGGGTTGAGTAAGACTTGTGATAGAAAATATTTTTGTACTGACGTTACAATAATAAAATTGATATTTAAAACAATAATGACTACCATCATTATTATTACATGAAATATGCAGACAAAGGAGTATGAAATTTGGCATTATTAAAGTTTAATAGTGCACAAAGCCAATATTTTTTATTAAACTAATGCATCAGAAATATTATTAATATCTGTATAAATAAATAAAATTAGAGTGTCTGTTTGTAATGTTAAAATAGCCGCTTTTATATATAACATACATATACCACAAAATTATTTTTTACAAATTTTGTCTGTCCATCTATCCCGCTGCGATCATATTTTTATACGATTTTTAAAAATGATTTTCAATTCAAATTGCGTGAATAACACTAACACAAAATATTAGAAAAGAGCGTAATTGAAATTTTACCATTACCACGAGTGGAGATCGAACCCACAACAATCACGATTACAGTATTGCCAGACGCTGTCCCACTGCGTCAAGATGGCCTCAGAAACAACCATGTATTAATTTCAAAACAAAGTGCGGTAATTATTCATTTAGACAGCCGCCTATTACTAGTAGGTAGAAACGCGTGTAGGCTTACCAAAACATTAGCTTCGTTAAAAAACCATTAGTCTCTCACATTTGAGACTGACTCTTGTTGAGGCATACTTATTCGTAATTTTACACTAAAAACTTGACTTACATATCAAAAGACATGTTGTAATATGTTTTATCAAGGTCGGTAGTTGGTTTCCTAATAAGTATACTGTTTCTAAGAGAATGGTGTTTGTTGTGTGAATAAAATAAACAAAAAATATATCAATTTTCTTTGGTATGAAGCGATATTTGATATCTCTGCTTGATATCTTTCCTCTAAATAAGTCAACCTTAAGCAACGTCCATACTAAGTTAATTATTAGTTTAAGAGTATTGCTTGTATCTATAGTATAAAGGTTACTTCAATTAAATAAAAAAGATGAGTTGACTCTTTAACATGTGCCAAAACTGTAAAAGGAAATTATTTCTTTGCTTAAAAACGTAGATACAATTAAAATGTCAAGTAAATCGTATAAGAAATGGTAAAATTGCAATATTTAACTTAACAATAAAGATATCGTTAAAACCTCCAAAATAAGAACAGTATATAATTTATACAAGGAAGATGTGAATAGTACCGCAAACAGAAGGTTCTTTACAAGACGCACGTCGACCTTTCTTTTCAAGGGTAAAAACATTACTGAACTGCATAACTTTAAAGTTAACTGAGCTCTTACCTTTTAAAAATACATATTATATGTTTTGAATTGTCCAAAGCATCCTGTTTCTTTAAGTTTTCATGTTAAGTGTTAGTTCAGTATTTTTTTTATATAGCTTGATATATCATACTTGCAAGTGCAAAATTTATAAAACATACGCTGAAATATATATTTTTTGATAATTCAATTAAAACAACAAAACAATGTATGTATGTCTTTCTTTTAAATAAATAAATATCGGTACTAATAAAGTATAAATTATCGTTTGATTATATATCATGGCGCAATGAATTGTATTGCAGGTTGTGGGTTCGGTGCTCACTCAGGAGAATGACTGTATTTTAGTTATGTTCATTTCATACGGTGGCATAACCAAACGCAGAGTTGAGTTCCGCCACTCAGCACGCAATGTGTCAAAATTGAACGCGGTTTTGACAACTTGCTTTATGGGAAAAGGATATTTTCTTTGCTTTTAAAAAATATTTTACTGATTTATAAAAAACAAAATATTGAATACATAATACCAGTTGACCAATTCCACTAAAACCTGCCTCAGCGATTACGGCGACTTGTACGTTTTCAAAGTAAACTGTAAAATCAAGAATTAAATTTCAACAGTGCAAAACATTAAAACAACAAAAATTTGTATGTACTTACATCCGGTTGTGTGTAAAGTTAAGAAATTTAGGCCACTGACTGCAAAAAATTACTTATTATGAGCATGTTAAAGGCGATATTTGTACCAATTCGTAAATAGCCCAGGTAAATGGCAATTTTACGTATCATCAGTTTGCTTAATAACCAGTGTTTGTTTATGTACATACATACGTATAAGATCGTTGCACTCGACTACCTATAATACGTTTCTTAGAACCATTGACCGATGAGAAAAGACAAAAAGTACACATTGTTAATTGTATTTAAATCTTTTCTTTATTATAATTTGTACAAGAAAGAAAATACTATTCTATTCTACACATTATACTCTTTATAAAACACAAATGCTGATGTTACACGACCTATTTTTATATTGATTCGTAGTTATTCAACAAATGTTGGTGTAGGTCCCCAAAAGTAGAGTCACTAAAGTAAGGAAAATTCATATAATGTATACTGATATTATTTTACAATGCCTTGTAGATTTTGTAGTAAATATTTGTATGAGCAAAGCGTTCTGCAATAACGGAGTCCAATCAGATATAAAGAATTTATTTGCATATCCCTGCCTTTGCCTGAGTTAAATATAAACATACAAGTCGGACAATGCGCTTTCTCTTTAATATTTCGATTTCAAATAACATGCTTTTGCAGATTTCATTATTTTATATTACTTTAGTAATTAGTAGTTCAGTGACAATGAGGCTGATGAATGATTTTTATTAAGAAGTAATAACTATCTTATATTTGAGTTTAAAATAAGGAGAAAACTTGTGTTACCATCACAGTTAGGCTCCTCGAGTAATATTGACTAGCAATGACTAACAATGAGCGAATTTAGTATCAGTTAGTAGTCAGTTAACTTAACTGACTACTAACTGATACTAAATTCAATACGGAGCATGACTCAAAAGATCATACATACAAATAAATAAAAAGTAAGTTAGTATTAAAACTGCATGTTTGTGATATTAAAATAACCGCTGTTTACCAAAATAACATTTTTTTTAATTTTTGCCTGTCTGTCTGTTTGCTCTGGCTAATCTCTGGAACGGCTGGGCCGATTTTGTCGGGACTTTCACTGGTAGAGAGCTGATGTGATAAAATGTAACTTAAGCGACTACCATTTTTGAATTCCATGCGGAAGAAGTCGCGGGCTCGGCCAGTATTTAAATAAAAAATGTAAAGTAAACATATCAATATATTTCCCCACAAATAAAAGTAAGCCATAATTGAAAGCTTCATAAGTGAAAGTGACTTATAAAAACTTTTAGTATTTGTTTATGCGAATATGCTTGCTGGTTTGTTTGGCCAACAATACCAACATGATATGGACTTTCTTAAAATGTCTTAAATTTATTATTTACATCAAGTCTCTCTTACAGCTTCACTCTTTTTCCCGGATATCAGGCTAGATAGAGAGAACCTAGCGTATAAAATACATTTTATTTTCACAGTGTATAAGAGACTAGAGGCCATCGTAGCATCTATAATCGCAATTGGGTACGAGTTCGATTCCCACGCGGAGGAATGAACATAATTAAATTGATTTTATTTCTCAGCTCTGGTAAAACAAAGCGCGGCGCTAAGGTTCGCCAGACCACACGCAATATTTCTATTTCGGGCGTAAAGTGGAAAAAGGAGTGGGTTGACACTAGGTTCTGTTTGACAACACGCGTGACGCTGAAGAATCTGTAGCAAATAAAATTATTGCAGATTAAACATTTTTTTTTATTTGAATTAAAAATTTTGCGCAAACGACAGGCGCAAATGACAGGCGCAAAAAATGTGCCAGTTTCACGTATAGTAGAGAAAACACGAAAGAGATGAAGCAGTAAATTTTGTAGGATTATATGAATTGATAAAATGTAAACGAATGATAGAATGCTCTGGTTCAAATTTGAACAATATTAACTATAATAAATATGACATTTAAAAGGTTAAAAAAATGTCAATTAATATGTCTCCTGAAGGTAATATTAATATGTAGTAACACGACGCATTAATTACTGTAATGGTAAAGGAGGAGGTATATCTCTTAATATTGTACATACAAAATAAAGTATATTTGTCGTATAAGTTACGATACATTTTTTTTTCGTTGTAAAGCTCGTCGAATATATCTGATTTTTTTTTTGTCTAACTGGGAGCTACGGGTAAGTTGCTCTTTCAAAATTTACTTTACTATGTATTTTTTTATTCGGGTTTGTAGTATGCTGTTGGCCATAGTGGCCTTAACACCTCCGCCGTGTCACCGGGTTGTAGGGAGGCCGAGCTAAAGGAGCTTCGACTTTGGCTTGGAGACCTAGAGAGGAAACCATCAAATCAGTTCCACGTAGACGCAAGGGCGCCTCATGTGAGACTCAAAATTACTATGATACATATGTATATTTATATATATACATTAACACGCTTTTCTTAGATTCATCAATATTATCACGTCAGTCGGAAATTAGTTCATACTTAAATTACAAAATTTGATGATAAATAGACAGACACTAGGACAGGTGAAACTAAAGCTAATAAAAAGAGTGACTGACTAAGAAAAAAATATTAATATAAAAATTTACCCTAAAATTAACAATTAATCATTTTACCTAATACCTAATAAAACGTACATTTTTCCATTTCATTATGAAGTAAAATTTCGATAACTATCTTCATAAATCACTTTAAAAGTATAAAATTTTCGCTAAGATTGAAATCAAGGCCGAGCTTTTACCATGTCATATTAAACTTTCATTCCAATTAATGAGGTTCATTCTCAAATTTACGTTTGACTTTGTTATAATAATCCTTTGTAATTAAGATCAATGTGACTGATAGTGTACAGTTTCGCATAGCAGGGTAATGAAAATTCATGGTTTCCGACCGAATGTAAGACATTGCGTGTTAAGTGGTGGAACTCAACGCCGTGCTTTGTCTTCTGTACCAGAGCGGAGAAAAGAAAAATAAAATTATTTAGTCTTTAGGGAGAATCGAACCCACAGCCAATTGCCTTTACAGCCAGAATCTGTCCCACTGAGCCCAGATGGTAGTGTTTCTAGAAATTGTAATTTTATATTAAGTTAAACTGGAAATAAAATTTTTAGATTGATATTTTCTTGAGCTTCGCGTTTATTCCCGTATAGCAGGGAACATATTCTTCAAGACAGTGTAATGGAATGAGTAGCTGAAAACAATTCCGCGCTTTTTCTTACTATAGAACAGAGCCCATATGAACGATGGTATCTAATAAAAATCTTAATAAGAACGTTTTATATAGACAATTATTTTGCAAATGGCTCACTCAACCGGATGTGACAGATTTATTTCCCGCACGTGATCTGTGTATGATTGAAACATATTAGCCCCTTCCTAATTTAAATATGAACATTACTATAAAGCACTATTTCTTTTTTTTCAACTTCACGCTTTTTCCCACATATCAGAACAGTCGCAGAGAATAGTGTCAGGATACTCAGTTGCCCACTTTCCACCCGAATTGGAGTTATAGCGTGTTGAGTGGCGGAAAGCAACGCCGCGTTTTCGCTTTTGTACCAGGACGGAGAAATGAAAATAATAAAATTATTATAATTCCACTGAGTGGAAATCGAACCTACCACCACCAATCCACCAAAACTTATTCGTGATTACAATCAGAAAATTTTATGATTTGAAGTCCACAATTTGTTTATAATTTTATTGTTACCTTATTAGAAAACTATTAACACTATACTTATGTATGTTGTGTATTCTTATGAATATTTGTATTACCTACAATCTTATTTACCTATACAAACAAAAAGAAAAGTCACTGTCATTTCCCCGGTCCGCTCGTGTTCCGTAATGCCGCACCAACACGCGATATTTCTAAGCGGAAAGTATAGTATAAAAGTTTTAGAGAAAATCTGATCCCGTTGACGCGTAAACTCGCGTTGCCATAGCAACGTGTATGTCAAACATATGGCAGTGTGTGTTACAGTTATTATATACAGTGTTATTTATATGCATTCTTTTTAACAAAGTATTCTGCACCTCTTCTCTATATAAACTATAACTGTGCCAAATTTCATGCTCCAATGTACGCGTAGTTTTCGTAAAAAGGACCACAAAGTGTTTTATTCACGTATAGTTATTTTGTATTAACATATTTATTGAACCAAATATAGAAAGTTCTGATAAAGTAAAAATATTTTCACACACTTTACAAGGAACAATGAGATTTTATTGAGAAACCCGTTTATTTCAAAGCGTTTCTACATGGCAATGGAAACCACAACGATTGTACCAACCTTTCCGGTCATCCGCTTCCGTACGTTGTGAAAGTGGCGCATCACACGCATACGAAAACTCATTAAAATTATACCCTAAGCAC
>JAOYRR010000571.1:0-95021 GCA_038994665.1 Podotricha telesiphe
TATGCAGTAATATTATTTATTGCCTAACCAACAACAAAAGGCCGGCCCTTGGTGTAATTAAAAATATTGACTGTGCATTGGCCGCTTAACTGCCAATCCCTAATATTATTGCCGTCAGGGTTCTTCTAATAAACGGAGTGCAGCACCGCTAACAACTTTTAACTCATTATTATATATTTTGTTTATATAGGCTAAAAGAGTAAAGTTTTGCATACGATGGCGAGATAGTTGAAGTTTCTGCCTCTTTCTAGCCTCTCGAAATTATTATATTTAATTAAGTACTTATATTAGGTACTCGAGAAATAATTATATATAAAATATTTCTTTTTTTTTTTTTTTTTTTTTTTTTTTTTTTTTTTTTTTTTTTTTTTTTTTTTTTTTTTTTTTTTTTTTTTTTTTTTTTTTTTTTTTTTTTTTTTTTTTTTTTTTTTTTTTTTTTTTTTTTTTTTTTTTTTTTTTTTTTTTTTTTTTTTTTTTTTTTTTTTTTTTTTTTTTTTTTTTTTTTTTTTTTTTTTTTTTTTTTTTTTTTTTTTTTTTTTTTTTTTTTTTTTTTTTTTTTTTTTTTTTTTTTTTTTTTTTTTTTTTTTTTTTTTTTTTTTTTTTTTTTTTTTTTTTTTTTTTTTTTTTTTTTTTTTTTTTTTTTTTTTTTTTTTTTTTTTTTTTTTTTTTTTTTTTTTTTTTTTTTTTTTTTTTTTTTTTTTTTTTTTTTTTTTTTTTTTTTTTTTTTTTTTTTTTTTTTTTTTTTTTTTTTTTTTTTTTTTTTTTTTTTTTTTTTTTTTTTTTTTTTTTTTTTTTTTTTTTTTTTTTTTTTTTTTTTTTTTTTTTTTTTTTTTTTTTTTTTTTTTTTTTTTTTTTTTTTTTTTTTTTTTTTTTTTTTTTTTTTTTTTTTTTTTTTTTTTTTTTTTTTTTTTTTTTTTTTTTTTTTTTTTTTTTTTTTTTTTTTTTTTTTTTTTTTTTTTTTTTTTTTTTTTTTTTTTTTTTTTTTTTTTTTTTTTTTTTTTTTTTTTTTTTTTTTTTTTTTTTTTTTTTTTTTTTTTTTTTTTTTTTTTTTTTTTTTTTTTTTTTTTTTTTTTTTTTTTTTTTTTTTTTTTTTTTTTTTTTTTTTTTTTTTTTTTTTTTTTTTTTTTTTTTTTTTTTTTTTTTTTTTTTTTTTTTTTTTTTTTTTTTTTTTTTTTTTTTTTTTTTTTTTTTTTTTTTTTTTTTTTTTTTTTTTTTTTTTTTTTTTTTTTTTTTTTTTTTTTTTTTTTTTTTTTTTTTTTTTTTTTTTTTTTTTTTTTTTTTTTTTTTTTTTTTTTTTTTTTTTTTTTTTTTTTTTTTTTTTTTTTTTTTTTTTTTTTTTTTTTTTTTTTTTTTTTTTTTTTTTTTTTTTTTTTTTTTTTTTTTTTTTTTTTTTTTTTTTTTTTTTTTTTTTTTTTTTTTTTTTTTTTTTTTTTTTTTTTTTTTTTTTTTTTTTTTTTTTTTTTTTTTTTTTTTTTTTTTTTTTTTTTTTTTTTTTTTTTTTTTTTTTTTTTTTTTTTTTTTTTTTTTTTTTTTTTTTTTTTTTTTTTTTTTTTTTTTTTTTTTTTTTTTTTTTTTTTTTTTTTTTTTTTTTTTTTTTTTTTTTTTTTTTTTTTTTTTTTTTTTTTTTTTTTTTTTTTTTTTTTTTTTTTTTTTTTTTTTTTTTTTTTTTTTTTTTTTTTTTTTTTTTTTTTTTTTTTTTTTTTTTTTTTTTTTTTTTTTTTTTTTTTTTTTTTTTTTTTTTTTTTTTTTTTTTTTTTTTTTTTTTTTTTTTTTTTTTTTTTTTTTTTTTTTTTTTTTTTTTTTTTTTTTTTTTTTTTTTTTTTTTTTTTTTTTTTTTTTTTTTTTTTTTTTTTTTTTTTTTTTTTTTTTTTTTTTTTTTTTTTTTTTTTTTTTTTTTTTTTTTTTTTTTTTTTTTTTTTTTTTTTTTTTTTTTTTTTTTTTTTTTTTTTTTTTTTTTTTTTTTTTTTTTTTTTTTTTTTTTTTTTTTTTTTTTTTTTTTTTTTTTTTTTTTTTTTTTTTTTTTTTTTTTTTTTTTTTTTTTTTTTTTTTTTTTTTTTTTTTTTTTTTTTTTTTTTTTTTTTTTTTTTTTTTTTTTTTTTTTTTTTTTTTTTTTTTTTTTTTTTTTTTTTTTTTTTTTTTTTTTTTTTTTTTTTTTTTTTTTTTTTTTTTTTTTTTTTTTTTTTTTTTTTTTTTTTTTTTTTTTTTTTTTTTTTTTTTTTTTTTTTTTTTTTTTTTTTTTTTTTTTTTTTTTTTTTTTTTTTTTTTTTTTTTTTTTTTTTTTTTTTTTTTTTTTTTTTTTTTTTTTTTTTTTTTTTTTTTTTTTTTTTTTTTTTTTTTTTTTTTTTTTTTTTTTTTTTTTTTTTTTTTTTTTTTTTTTTTTTTTTTTTTTTTTTTTTTTTTTTTTTTTTTTTTTTTTTTTTTTTTTTTTTTTTTTTTTTTTTTTTTTTTTTTTTTTTTTTTTTTTTTTTTTTTTTTTTTTTTTTTTTTTTTTTTTTTTTTTTTTTTTTTTTTTTTTTTTTTTTTTTTTTTTTTTTTTTTTTTTTTTTTTTTTTTTTTTTTTTTTTTTTTTTTTTTTTTTTTTTTTTTTTTTTTTTTTTTTTTTTTTTTTTTTTTTTTTTTTTTTTTTTTTTTTTTTTTTTTTTTTTTTTTTTTTTTTTTTTTTTTTTTTTTTTTTTTTTTTTTTTTTTTTTTTTTTTTTTTTTTTTTTTTTTTTTTTTTTTTTTTTTTTTTTTTTTTTTTTTTTTTTTTTTTTTTTTTTTTTTTTTTTTTTTTTTTTTTTTTTTTTTTTTTTTTTTTTTTTTTTTTTTTTTTTTTTTTTTTTTTTTTTTTTTTTTTTTTTTTTTTTTTTTTTTTTTTTTTTTTTTTTTTTTTTTTTTTTTTTTTTTTTTTTTTTTTTTTTTTTTTTTTTTTTTTTTTTTTTTTTTTTTTTTTTTTTTTTTTTTTTTTTTTTTTTTTTTTTTTTTTTTTTTTTTTTTTTTTTTTTTTTTTTTTTTTTTTTTTTTTTTTTTTTTTTTTTTTTTTTTTTTTTTTTTTTTTTTTTTTTTTTTTTTTTTTTTTTTTTTTTTTTTTTTTTTTTTTTTTTTTTTTTTTTTTTTTTTTTTTTTTTTTTTTTTTTTTTTTTTTTTTTTTTTTTTTTTTTTTTTTTTTTTTTTTTTTTTTTTTTTTTTTTTTTTTTTTTTTTTTTTTTTTTTTTTTTTTTTTTTTTTTTTTTTTTTTTTTTTTTTTTTTTTTTTTTTTTTTTTTTTTTTTTTTTTTTTTTTTTTTTTTTTTTTTTTTTTTTTTTTTTTTTTTTTTTTTTTTTTTTTTTTTTTTTTTTTTTTTTTTATTACAATGTCTGATTGCAAAACAATGGTTGTGGGTTCGATTGCCATATGAGGGAAAGATTATATTTAAAAAAAAACATTTCCTTTTTCTACCTACTGCTATGTGCTATTCTACCCGCTATGTGGGAAAAACAGGTAAAGTCGCGTTTATTGTGGTTTTATAACTCTTACAAAGGAATATTTTTTTTTTATTTTTATTTCAAACTTAACTTTGTTAAAAATTAAGAGTGATGAGAAAATTGTCATCACTTGATATTGATATGTTGCTCAAACACAACTGTATATTCCAGTACTATAATAAAATTTAAACCCTCATCCATATCAACAGTCCAGACGTATCGGTCTAAACTGCAGTTTAGACTGCAGTCTAACACTCTTCCACTTTTACAAATGCCACTCGTATCCACTTTACATAATTATACTAATAATGTTATTTAGATAGAAATTATTTTCATGTAATTTGCCTTTAAATTTACTCCCACGAGTATTCTTCTTCGACGTAGTTCACTTCATGCACGTCCCAAGGATGAATGTACGTCAATTCCTCTCGCTGGGCCTTCAGCGAGATTAGAGCCCCGACCATTTCTGAAAATTATATATACAAAAATATCAATGTTTTTTTGAATAAAACAGTAGAATTACATTCAATTAATGAAATAAATATTACATAATACACACACACTACATGTTTCTTCAAAGTGACATACACGTTGCTATGGCAACAAGTGTTTAACTCATGAAGAAGTCTTCTTAATAGAACAATATTTAACAATAATATTTAATTAATTATGTAATTATAAAATGAAAATAATATTATCATAAAAGTCTCCACTTCTGTCTCCACTAAAGTCTGCACAATTTTAGATTCGTATTGTATGTTACCGCGACCAATGAAACAGTTGTATTTTTAATATTTAGCATATGCTTAAAAAATAAATTTGTTACAAGATTATATTTTATAAACACATACGAACATATGGTTTATTATATACTGTAAAACGATTAGTATGAGTGAGTTTTATACAAAATGCGGCGTTTAGCTTCAGCATTCAACAAGCAATTTATCGATCCCACGCGGATAGTCTTGATAAGAGGGTCTCCGATACGCGAAGCTTCTGATATTATAAGCTTACCGTTCAATTCGAAGTAAGCGGCTTCAGCCAAGAGCAAGTCTAGATGCGGGAAATCGAAAGGTATCAGCAGGCGACGGTTGCGCAAGAAGTTCAAAATGTGACGGAACATTCCTCCGTCTCTATCAATGAAGTAGTGTTGCTTGAGTGTGTCCAACACTATGGGGATTTCACCAGAAAACATTCTTGCCAATTTCGAATCCGGATACCTGTAACGAAAAAGTATTATTATTAAAGTATTATTAAACATATGCCTAATTCAACAAAATAATCACCTATAACGCTACAACCATATTAAACGTTTAAGTTGACTAAATATATTTATTAACTTTTGTACTTTTTAATCTTCAAATAAAGATTCGAGGCCTTCGTAGCGCAGTGTGGGTTCCATTCGCAATCGGAGGATTGATTAATTTTATATGTCCGTTCCGGTGACAAAATAATATTCAAAATTCAAATACGTACGTACAATATACACATAGGTTACGTTATACGTAGTTATAAAACTTTAGAAAGTATTCCATAAATGAGTTATTTTTCGCCCTGACGCCTATTCTGTCAATTGCCACTCGATATCCTGTTCCCCCTCCAATACATAATTTCAGGACATCGGAATATTTAACATGTATTCGTATTTCGTAGCAAAGGTATAGCAATCGTTGAGATATATTTTCGTGCCCTCGAGGGGGCTGATTAAAAGAGCGGTACAGTGCCGCGGGACACTCAGTGTAATATGGCCGGCAGCGTTGCCAGTGGCTCCACGAGCTCGACACAGATAAAACAAGCTTATTTACAACCAACCTACATGTTGCCCACAAAATATGGCTTATAAATAATATGTTTAGGTGTATAAATATAACGTATCATATTATTATTTTTAAAGTCTCACACTTTATCCCGTATCTATAGTATGGTAGACAGAGGGAACCTACTATCATGCCAGTCGAGTCCTCGCTTTCCACCCGAATTCGAGATATTGCGTGTTGGGCGGTGGCCCTCACCGTCGTTCTTTGTTTTATAAGAACTGAGAAAAGAAAATGATTTGAATATAATAATTTCCCCCGGATACGCCACGTGGTTGCGCCACGATCGATTTCTTTTGTTAGTGTCTAATATTAATTAATTGCAATATATAATAATTATAAATAAAATATTGGCGTTAAACGTGTTTTAGGATTTATTCGTTTATTTGACAGTTTTAATTTATTATAATACCGATCATTATTTTTTCTCACAAAACCTGCTTTTTATTTGTTTATTTATTTATATGTTACGAATTATAAAATCTAAAATCAATTTGTTTACCGTTTTTATATTATTAATATCAGCTTTCTGCAGCTAGTAGTTTCAGCTGTACGTTGTCTGTCAGTCACTGGGTTATTAACGAAGCAGTGATATAGACATGCATGTATGAATTAAAACACTGTATTTGTAATTAAATTTAAAACAATGGTTTTAATTTGAGGCTCCATTAATCTAAAGCCGGATTATTACGCCACAGTTGCTGCTATTTTAATTAATTTTAATACTGTATAATATTTTATATGAAAGAGAATGCATTATGTAAAACAATTACATTACCTAACAAGTTTTAAATTGAAAAAAAGGTATTGTGCAAAATAATAATACCAGCCCATCGTCCAAACAATAGAATTCGGGCCTTAAGTGGAGAACGTAGTGACTTGACAAGGTTCTATCTGACCTATTATTATCTATTATGCGGAAAAAACTATAAGCGTGAAAAAAATATCAATCCAAGATACTCGGCTCGCGAGCCTGTACCGGTACACGCCATGAAAACTTATACGTACGCAGCGGGGTCTTTTCAAGCGTCAAGTTAAAAGATAAAACTTATAACATATCATAAAATAATCAAAATATATATATATTTAAATCTTTTGTAAAAATCCTAGAGTAAAAATTAAAGTACAGTAATAAATACAATATATTATATTCAAGTTTACTGTTAATAACTTCCGAATTTAAAGGTAGAAAAGAAATATTATTAGTTATTAATGAAAAAGTTTTATGCTTCTTTCGTCAAACTTTGGAAAACTCGTTGAAATATCTGTCCGAATGGACTGATGGTGTTTTATTTCTTATTTAAACTAAAACATTTATTTATGCTTTATGTAATTTTTATACACTTGTGACGTACAAACTGCAATTTAAGACAAAATAAGACGTAAGTTAACAGATCTCCCTCTCATTTATTATTGTGTCAATTATATAAAATTTAAGTATTTTCAAAAATGTACTGTTTTCTACACCTAACTTTATATTTACAATTCTAGATTTGGTCATTATAAATAAATCAAGTATGGTAATTTTACATAATACGCAGTAAAATATAATGAAAACCAAAATATACTTACGTGGTAAGAGTTTCTAAAGAAGAAGTGTATATGGACCCGCCCACGTCTATGTGGACGGGGGCTGTATAGGTCGACGTTATTGCTACCCGCAAAATCCGCTCGTAGAAGACAGGTGCGTTGGGAGAGCAAGGTTTAATGTTCTGCATGTTCTCGAAGTGGCGTCGACTGGAAAGTAGGAAAACTTCAGTATTTTAAATAAAACTGTCTGTCACTATTAAGTATTGGGTGCGGTTGTAACATTGGCGAGTGAAATATTGCAATTATTGGTGTACAGTAAATTATACTGCATTTTAAGATACAATGACTACATAAATTTAAGGTAAACAAGAATAATCGAAAGCTTCGTAAAAACAAAAGTCTTCATTTTTAACTATTGAAGAACCATTTACAATACTATGCTTTTATATAACTAATTACTGCACCAGAACTGACGTACTAGAAACAGAACACCGCTTTTGTGTTAAAATTTTCTAACTAATTTGTTTGACCATCACGAATATAATATTTTTGACATTTTAACGTGTTATTCACACACACTTAGGAAATTGAAAAACATGTTTGGAAAACGTATAAAATTTACTGACGTCGGGTTTAAATTTAAATTATGTCAGAGATAAAGAAACCGTTGATAAAGAGCTTACTTACATAGTAATATGAACATATTTCTAGCAAATCAAGTTACAATAGGGAATTGTGTTATGAAATAAGGATATAAATTTACTTTTCTTCTAACCTCACGCACTTTCTACCCTTTGACGTTTAGTCGAAATGAGATGAATGGCTCTTTGCGCCTTAACACATTTCTTAACATAAAAAATTACCTAATCAAAGTCCTAAGATATGTAAATATTATGTACTTTATATATTAAAACTATGTAATATGTTATAACTAAATTATATAGTTTTATATGCTGTAAGTGAAAAAATAATTTAAAATTAAGTGATAAATTGAAGTGGGACGCAGTGGGACAACGGCTCATTATAAAAGCGATTGGCCGTGAATTCGATTGCCACTCGGGTCTATAATTATATTTAAATTATTTCCATTCCTCCTCTCTGTAACCTAAAACAACGTGCGGCGTTGAGTTCCAACCCTCAACATGCGATATCTCGATTTCGGTCGCAAAGTGGAGACGGGAGCGAGAAACAAATTGTAATATATTATATACTTATAGGGTAGTTTTAAATCAGTTTCATAATTATAAATTCTACTTCATCTTCGGGGCGATCGTGGCGCAGCGTTTGGTTGGGGGTTCAATCCCATGCGAAGAATGATTATATTTTGATAAAATTTAAGCGGCGTTGAGTTACGCCACTCAATGTTCACTCATTAAGTAGGTCAGGGGGTGGCCCCGGCCCTGGCCGAGCCAGGTTAGTAATAAGGGGAAAACCGTAACTTAGACTTTCGTTAAAGCTTAATTAATTACACAACGTATATAGTGTAAAAATTATAAACATATGGACGTACATATTATATGGATTTTAGGCACAAACGCAATACTCTTAATTTAGACATTTCTGTTGACGAGATCTGTAAAAAACAATTAATAAAGCTGGAGTTATTGTTACGCACTGATTTGTTAATGGAAAATATGTTTAATACGTGTAACAAAAAATTCGCTTTTCATATTAAAAAATACGGAAACCTAAGCCACGAATAATAATAATATATATACATATATATATATATCCTATACGTCCGCATTTATATATTTATATTTTATGTCAATAGATGTAAACACCATATTGGTGTTGATAGTTTTGATAGTTTTTTTTTTTAGTAAAAATTTTAATAGTAAAATTCTATGAGCGAGACTACTTTCAGCAGTGGACGGCAACAGGCTAAAAATTTACTAAAATTCTAAGTTATAAGTTTTCACTTCTATCGACAGACCCTATGACTGTTTTTTTATTAATTAATCAAACCGGTATAATTAATAATAATGATTAATTAAATAAAATTAATTAATCATATAATTTTAAGAAGTTTGTAAATAACAAATATTTAACTCAATTTTAAGAATGACAATGGCTTATATTTATGTGACGTCATTTTAAATTCAATTTTCAATAAGACGCCGTTGCGGCGCAGTGTGACAGCGCTAACTGTATACGATGATTGATTGTTGGATCCCAGTCAGGGAAGGATTATATGAATATATTTATATTATTTTCATTTCTTATCTCAGATTTGGGCGGAAAGTGGAGAACTGAGGTTCTTGCCACTAGATCATCTCTACCGAACCTGCTATGCGGGAAAAAGCGTGAAGGTTAAAAAAACAAATACGGAAAATGGCCCAAGATGGCGGATATATATATATATATTGTCGGATATGTATATGATGGCGGATATGTATATATATATGTATATATATATATATATATATAAAAGCTTGTCGTTTTTACTAAAAAATAATTTTAATAATTTTATATCTAAGTTACAAGATAATTAATGGCATTGTAATAAATGTTCCAGTGTTTCCTAATAAGCCTATAAAAAGAGGAAAACTTACTAAACAGTGTCTAGTGACTCTGAGGTATTATTTAGTGACATAAACCCAGCAATTACCGATAGTGACTTAAGTGCAATTTGATAATACTGTACATTATATAATTAAAGTGTAGTGCCCCAACGAGTGTGTAAAAATGACGATAATTATATACCCAATTTTGCTTCTGTATTTCGGACATAACGCTGTAGGCCAAAGGCGGCGGCGACAATTATCAATGTCAGATTTATTATGAATATGCCTTAGGTAGTTTGTGCTCACAAACTAGATGCTAAGTATTGTAATGCAATAAAAACGCTGAAAATTTAAAGCGAATTTACAATAATATATTTTATAGTATATACTCACAATGGACGACGGGGCCAGTTTATGAGTAACGTATATGTCTCATTATGCAAAAATATATGTGGAAAACACAAACTTTTTTTTCAAGTTCACGCATTTCTCTCATAGCAATGTAATCAGAGAGAAGCTAGTATCAAGACACTCCATTTTCCCCTTACCGCCCGAATTAGAAATATTGCGAAATAATTTAATTATGAACATTTCCCGAATTGGGAGTCGAACCCACAAACTATCACTATTACAGAGAGACCTGATTCTTTTTTAACTGTGCCAAATTTCATAAGTATTTTCGCATCGATAAAAGAGGTCGAATTATTCCTTCACTTTTCATTCGAAGATTCATCAATAAGCCTTTCATTTCAAGTTAAAAATATTATTTTCGAATATTTAATCATTATTTGCTAAATCCAAATTAACTTTACAAGTATAAGTGTATACGAGTATACGTATCTATAGAAATATAAAAACTATTCGTCTATATGTTAATTCCCAACAGACTATCTTACCATCTCTATATAATACGCCAGTATTTTTGTATGGCAAGTCCTCGAGGCGCTAGACTTGGGCGTATTTTTGAAAAGGCAGGCATGCGCTCGCGGCGGTCCGGTCGCCGCGTTAGCCTCGCGGGTGTCGCCGCCGCCTCAGGCCTCACGTGTATTACTTTGAATATATTCACGATTCATAAACTTATACAAGGAAAGTATTAATATACGTGTATTGTTAAATTTAAGCCGAGATTAGCAATGAAAGAAACAACAAAATTAAATGATAATTATTGCTATACGCATTTATATATAAAGTATTGTAAAGGAAATATACTTAACTCAAACCAATTAGATATGTTGTCTTCGTACAACTCACATGTTTGTGTGCGTGTGGTCTCTACTTAACGAAGCATACAAACGTAGCAAATAAGTTAGGCTTAAGACACTATACTCTCCACTTTTTCTCGACTTTCTTTCTATGCTCCGACACATTAAATTGTACTGGCCAGTAATGTACTGGCGGAACTTTACACTGAGCTTTGTATCAGTAATACAAAGAAAGAGCACGAAAATAAAAATTAGTTAAATATAATTCATTTTCCCAAGTGAGAATCGAACCTAGTCACCCGTTGTCTCACAGTGCTATGGAGGCCTTAATAATTATATTTGGGCAAAGGTTGCTGAGACAATAGGAGTAGCGTCGTCATAGCTTCTTTTATTTCTTTTTTATAACTGGGAAATGCTGTTTACACAGACCGTCCGTGCGCAAGGCAGGCGAACCGCCCCACCGACGGATGATACTGTGGGACTCACCGGTAAGCCCGAGACTACTCACTAAAACCCTCTCCACCCTCACGAGACGTCGCAGGTTCGCTCGCGCATTGTCACTACGACGCCTCGGTGCCGACAGCCTGCCATTGCCGGCCACCGTCGCCTCCAGGGTGCAAAATTTTTGCTGATTTTGTGATTATAGTTCTGTTAATTGTGTTATCTAGTGTTATTAGAATAAAAGTAATAAACCATTGTCACAATTTGCAGGAATTTTGTTTTACTCTTAGGAATGTCAAGCATTGGCATGGCACAAGATCTCATGGAAGTGATATGGTATGGAAGGAAATTTTAAGGAAAGGCTAAGGAAAGGCTAAAAAGGTAAAAAAAAACACCACCCAAAGTGTGTGGATGATGATAATAATGTATGCACACGCGCTGGGAAACTTATTATTTGAGTAAAAATGTCCTGTCTGAAATTGATCACGGGTCTTGTATAATATATTTTCCGTATTGTAAAATCACAAATGTCGCCAAGATTAGTAATATTATTGTCTGGCATCTCACCCAAACTGTTTGGGACAGATAGCCCTCGTCGAAGTTTACTTAAGCATTTTGATTTCAAGATTTCAATATATGTCGTAGACATTTCAGTGAAATATTATTTATTTATAGCCATTTCAAAAATTGTGGCGTCACACCAATTTTTCTATATATTAATATAGTTTCTTTTTACATTGCAAGTAATCTATGCTTTGTTATCGTGCACGTGCATCAAACTATATAGGTTTGGCTCCCCTTTGATGACATAGCATCAAGGGAGCAGGCTTCTATGCAGAAAATTAAATGAGGACAAGTCTATATACGATGTATTATAAGAGAACTCTATAAGAAAATTAAATGAATATTTATATTTTTATGAGTGATGTATTATTTCACATAATGGAAGTACAACGAATTCAAAACAACAAAAATCGCTATATGACCGATGAAGTGATCCTAGAATTTTTTATAAAATTATGGGAGCGAAGTATGCTGGCATAGTTAAAGGGTGTTAATGAAGAATGAGTATAGAAAATCGTATTTTCCATAATAATTCATTAGAAATAAATTTATAGTCTAATATAAATATACTACACGCATTAACATGCCTTCGAGATACATTTTTGTATACAGAGGCACGGCCGTTGCTGAGCAACGCTTGAATTTACGCGTCGGCGGGTACATTGCTTACTAAAATATTAAAATATTATTCACACAATGTAGTAAAACGACAATTTGAGCTTTCAATTGTTTATGATTAAATATGAATCTACGACTTTTTCATAAGACGTAGATTGAACAAATAGAAAAATATTAAAAAATAAGTATATCGATTTTTAGTAACACTTCCATGTCAGCAAATCGTATTACTATATATTAAATACGGATAAAATATAATAAAATCATATCCATATATGAAATAAAGAGAACTGTCAACAACAAAACATTTAGGAGTTATGTTATGTATATACATAACATACATATCATTAAGATTTTGTTTCAGTAGCTCACACGAGTGCGTTCACAAAATGCATCGAAATGGAATATTTCCTAGAAGTGCAGGTCACGTGCCTCGGGAGCTCAAGTTTTAATAAGCTACTTTGCGCTTGCTTGTTGACAGTTATCAGTTCTTTACTTTACTAAAGGACATTATATCGAAAAATATTTTATTTATTTATTTATTTGGTTGTTACTCAACGCTTTATCACTATAATCGCGTCGTCCAATAGCATTTCCTCATACTACGTGTCAACATTTGCGTATGACAGTATCAATAGAAATCCCTTATACACATAAAACAAACGGCAATCAATTGCAAAACCTTGTATTGTAATGTAGCTACGCCAATATGAAGCGTTTTGTATACTTACAATATGGGACATGATACAAGCGTATCGAAATAAGGTAAGATACCAATTTTAGCGACTGCCCTTTGATACAAATATTGCACCGTTTCAAAGAGCAATAACATAAACGTGGACCATTTCACGTCAATAGAGCCTAAATCTAATCCGAAATACAGTTTATATTAAATTAATGTCGAGTATAGAGGATGGAATGTTTGTCGTTCAAAGGACATTTAAACAGACGTTAATGCAAATACACGGCGAAAATGCTCACAAAAGCAGAAATCAAATTAATAACCATCGGCTTTGATATGAAATATTTGTAGTTATTATATTATAGCTAAGCGCGTTTAACTGTGGCTGCGTTCTCCATTTTACGTTTATTTAGAATATAATAATTTGATAGTAGAATATATGTCAGTATTAAGGTATCTGTCTAGTAAAGACAGAAGAAATCCTTATATAACAAAGTAAGAAGTTTTTTAAATTAAATTTTAAACATTAAACAAAGATTGCATTTTTATTGTATTGTATTAAAATATAAAATCAATATCAATCCGATTTTTTTGATATAAAATAATATTCGGCATTAGCATGTGTAGATTTTCTCCAACCAAAAAGTGATCAAAGCGCTTAAAGAAGTTTTCACTTCATACACATATACAATATATAAGTATATACAATATATAATACATATATACAATATATATATACAAAGTGTAAAGCTAAGCAAAGTGTAGCTCATGGAGAGCGTTTGGTGACGTTTATGAAGTGTTCACTTCAAGAAATACAAAAACAAATATTTGTTTGAAGTAACAAACGAGGTGAAAATTCAAAAGCATTTAATTAAACATTTCGAAGTACGAGTATGCCTTAGATTTAAACCATACGATTCACTTTCCGTGGATAGCTATGCACGAGTCGTTCATATCGAATTGTTTGTATTGACCTCGCTATTTGTCGCGTTTCAGGCTAATATAAAACGATGCGTTATTAAATGTCAGTCGGTAAACAAAATTTTCATTATTTCACATATTCGTTATTTGTAATTGGTCCAGCGGAGTCTGTCCGTTTCGATAAAATAATTATGTTGAAATTCTGTGAATAAGCGAATGCTTTGTAGACATATATGGAAATATTGGTTCAAAAAGCTAATTAAAATAGTCAGGCTTTCCTTCAAACATACATACTCGTACATAAAAAAGATATATGCACAAATTACAAAAACATATTTCTGTATTGAAAAAGAAATAATAAGCAAATGTATTTTCATTACTTAGGTATATGAAGGGCTACTACTGCCCGCGTTCCATTTCTAATAATATCGAGTATTTGCTCCTATATATCATCTAAGAATTAAATATCTAGTATCCAAATAGCTTAACAATATTTAATAAAAAATTGTATAGATGTGACCATGTGAGTCACTTCTTTAACGGTATCATTACACATCTCTGGCATTAAGCGGTGTGAGGTAGGAAAGAGCTTAGTGCTAAGAAATCGTTTCCCACTTGATATGACGACATTTAATCTTAGTTTTATCTTAATATATTTTGCCAGTTATATAATATTGCACATGTCCTGCCAATTATTAAAAAAAAACATATAAATGAAAGTTTTGAACAGTGTCTGTGTGCAACATTTTCTGCGCAATTAAAGCGAAGAATATAATGTTGCCGGGGACAGCGTCTTGCTGTAAACGATTTGTTGCGGGTTCGATTCCCACACGGGGGAATGATTATATTTCCATTTCTTCACTCTGATAGCTAAGACAAAACGCGAAAATTGAGTTCACTCAACATGCAATGTCTCGATTTCTAGGGTAAGAAATGTTTCAATTTTGTTAGAAATTGCTGATATACATATAAAATCAAATATGTTATATTGAAATGATCTTAAAGAAAAAATCTCATTTCGATTGTGATCATTTTGATTTATAGAACCTAGTGCCAAGACTCTCCGTTAACGAAATCGAGACACAACAACACTCTTCCGAGCGGGGATCGAAATCGCAACCAATTTTGCGTTTGCTTTCGACGCTATTTTAATGCGCCAAGATGGCCTCACAAAAGTTAAATTGTAAAAGTCAACTCTCTTTTTAAAGCTTCTTCACTTATCTGATTTACAAATACCTTTGTAATATGGCAAGTTATTATATTATTTATTTAACCCAAAGATGTTTATTTTTTCTTTCAAAATCAGGACAGATGTATCGAATCAACGAACACTTTGCTTGATCCCTAATCCAGGTAATATTTTTGTTAAAACTGTACGCATAAATAAAACTAAATAACCTATAAAATACCTGTCATATCGCAGCTCAATATATGTCGATACGATGTTATGACGAGCAATACTTATATTTCCCAATTAGTATTATATCCGATCGTTAACATCAACATTTTCAATATACAATAATTGTATACTATTTGTTATAAATTCATTTTCGTTTCGTTTATTAAGTTACGTATGATGTATTTGCAAATCAATCAACTGAAAACTTTTTGCCACATTAGGCCTTCGTGGGGCAGTGGGATAGTGTTTCAATATATCCCGCATAGAACGATAAGCAGAGTGTCAAGACCCTCTGTTCTCTGAACTCCAGGCATTGAGTATTGAGAAGAGGAACTGAACTCTGTGCTTTTTCCTACCAGCAAATAAACGAAAATAATTAATTGAAATAATTTCCCTTAATGGTGATTTTCATACACGGATTCATGCATTGAGTCACCCGGGCGTTAAGACGACTGTGAGACTGATGACTGAAAGTTATGTCTGGCCTAAGTATATATGTATATACCTGCTCGCGGCTTCGAGAACCTCGACCCGCGAGGACTATAGCCTTTTCGTAAAACAATGAAATTCCTGGAAAAACTTCAACGTTTCGGCCGTGTTGACGTCACAGACAGACAAACAGAGTTACTTTCTCATTTATAATATTAGTATGGATTACTTCCATTTACTACATGTTGAAATTCCATTTACCGCATTGAAGCTGATCCAAAATTATAATGAATTTCTTGTTCTCAGCATTCCACCCGACTTCGAGACGTTGCATATTGAATGCCGAAACATATGTTTTTTTGTACTCAACAACGGAGAGAAAAAATTAAAAAAATATATAATATAAGAATTCCCTGTAGTGGGAATCGAACCCACAACCATCGCTTTTTCTGTAAGTCGTATCCCACTGTCCCACGAAGGCCACAAAGTTCAGTAATTTTTATTTGGTAAATTTTACCACCATACTGATCAACTTTTACCAATACAGTATTTACAAGTCAAATCAAACTCAAATAATTTTATTCAGAATAAGAAGTAATTTAAATTTATTGAACGTCAAACAATTTTCCACAGTTCCCTAAGTGCGCATCATGTTGAACAAATTGTGTAAAGGCAGATTTTAATTATTTCTTATAGTTTAAAGATAAAGAAAAAAAATTGTTGTCAAAACTTTTATTAATGTGCCATTACCTAATTTTTATACCCTTGAACCTGAACAGGCTTAAATGGAATACTACAAAATAGTTTCTAACCAAAAAGTAACTACGAAGATGTGCAGCATACAGACTGACAAAAAATTTAAAATTATAGATTCATATTCTATTACTGTTTCTACAGCCCCTTAAATTGCCCTTTCGTTTTTACATTCAATGTAATGTATAAATATGTTTTGGCACAAAAAAGAAAATTCACTAATGAATCTAACTTTACTTATAATTAATTTTAAGATCGTCAATGTAATAAATATACTAAAAGGCAAATAAAAAAAATTAAATTCTAGTTTCAAACCAACATTAAAAAGTATAAGAAGGTACAATACCTAGATTACAGAAAAATGTAATGAACTGAACTGATCAATGACTGCCCGGTCGTGTAAGTGTAACTTGATAGATGCATTACTCCGCACCACCGCACGCAACGGAAATGAATTACTGGGATTGATAATTTATCGTATTAGTAATACTTCGATGTACTTTTTTGTACGTAAATTCAATGTTTAAATTTAATATTACATTAAATAAAAATTTCAACTCTGAATGTTTAAAGTGTTCTATGGTGAATCCTGCGTATCAATGTATGTATACTAGAATTCATTACATTCGGTTAAGCGATTAAAATTTTAGCACCAATTTTCATCCCCTGTTTTAGCCACTAAGGGGTTGGTTAATGGAAAACTGAAACTACAAGCCTTAGATTGACCTTGTGTCATCAACAATCTTCCTGAGAAAATTCATCGAAATCGGTGAAGCGGTTTAGATTTTTCATAATCAAAACTTTCAAAGTAGACCCTGGACAGACAGACTATATATATATGAAATTTATTAAAATAAATATATAGACCTCATAGGTCCGCCAATGTCACATGACTACAAGTATCGCCTTGTAGCAGTAGACAGATTAGTACACGTTGGCGGAGGTAATGCCGTTGCGTGATGTTAAGGCTGACATTGTAGCGAACGCTTTCCTCACTGGTTGGGTATTTCATTTTGGCTGTCCGGAAATAGTAACAATGGACGGAGGCAAACAATTTGAGGCGTATTTGTTCCATTATCATTACTACGGCAAAGATATGTATAATATGAGTATAGGCCGATCCTATAAGCCCACAAGCCAACACCTGTACAGCTAGACGTTAACTACCTGCACTCTAACATATATCAAAGTATTAACATATTTTTACTTTGAATTATAGTTAAAATTTCTATTCATTTATATATTTAGTATTAATTATATTATAAAAGTATTAGTTTTTGACAATTGTAAATAAATTTCGTACGACACTTGTCGTTTTGTTAATAAGATACCAACTGTTACTGTGGTGGTTGAGAGGAACTACAAAGCCACTTGCAACTAGCTGTCATACGCAGGTGCATATAAGTACCGTATATCGTAAGTTATTACGCGTCATTCGAAATTATAAACAGCGTTGATGCGGTTTCAGCAGTTGCGACTCACGGTAAGAAAAACTAGTGTAAGTGGCAAATTATTACTTTTACTTTTCTTACGACATACTATTCTTAAGTATAGAAATATACGAAACACGCAATAAGTTATCTACTAACCTACTGGGTTTTCTTTTCAATTAATCATTCACTGCGTCAAAGCGACAATATATCTCGTTTTTATTTTCTATATACTGTATACTACATAATATATATTATGCATATTGTAAGATTTATTAATATTTATTTATTTCCATATTATCCAGTAATATCTTTTTTTGCACCCCAACGTGTCCTTTGTAATTAAATGTATATGCCAAAGGTTACCTGTAAGACGTCACTAATATTAATAAGATGGCCTTTGCATACTGTAATTCTAAATGCTTCTGTTCTTACCGTTTATTTGCTACTTTGTTGTGTGCAATAAAAATAAATTTAAAAATAGTTTCATTTCAAAATGTGTAATAATGGTGAAAATCAAAGAACTTATTAAGAATTTTATATATTTATAGTTACTTTTTTGTTTATTTAATTTAAACACAAATCTATTGAAATTTACTTACTAACTAGCGACCCGCCCGCAACTTTGCCTGCGTAAACTACACGACCAAAACTATTTCATTTTTTTCCGCGTTCTTACTTAAATGTCAAATTTTACTTAAATTAATAATTTCAATGGTTGTAACTTTCTATTTATCAACCGATTGAAATTAAATAAACGGTAAATGTTAAAAGAAGTATACCAAATTACAAAAGTCAAAACTGCATTTCATCGGTTCAAATCAATCAATCATCGAAACGAACAGAACAAAAATTAAAAATCATGGTTTTAGGTTCTATTATATTGATTAATGCCCCAAGTAATATGTTTTTCATATATCTTCCGTATACAGATAGATAGTCATTAGTTACAGTTTTATTATATGAGTAGATTTAAAACATGTAATTGCTATATACATGAAACGATTAGTGCATCCATGATTTGATTTCGGTATGTGAAGAGTACAATAAAGCGTTGGTTATACGACGCTAGGCCTAAGGCGACACCGCGGGTCATACTGTTCCCGCTTTATCAATAGTTTTTATTTTTGCTCCAGGCCCCTTAACAATACTGCCTTCGCCTAAACAATCTTCGTCAGTTTAAATATTCACTCTTAAAAGGATTAAAGCATGTGATGTTTATCTAGTAAGCTATATATTACTTTTTCATTCTTGTTCATTTTATTTTAATAAATTTCATACAATACAGAATTGATTTTAAGTAAAAAAAAACTTTGAAAATTGGAGACATTGTAAAATGACACTATATATAAAACACTCAAGACTGCCACTTAATTACGTTTGGTCAATTCCCACGCATCCACCGAAAGTCATTACAGCGGGTGGAATATAAGCAAAATGGAGGTTTATAACATGTATTTTTTGATACAAGGAGCTGGAGCCGAATATGCATAAAAAAATAATAATAAATATTTAATAAGTAATTAGTTTCTACGTAAAAATTTAAATCAGAAATGGTCAATAATCACTTTGTCACTTTACCAGTAGTCAGTCATATCATATTGGTTACATTCTATTTGAGAAAGTTGTGTATAAAACTTCAGTTTATATTGTTTAGAAAAGATTGCACCTGTAATACGAGATACCTACCCATTTCCTTCAGTTCAATAGACTTTTAATGTAATAAGAATGCTTTTTTATACTTTAAAACGTCTTTAGCTTCGGACTAAGTGGTTAAAGAAACAGAAGCACTGTGCTATTTAATAAAAACCCTTTATTTGTATTTTTAGAGAATCTTATTTGTTGAAGGAAATATGTTGAAACTAATTTATATGTTTTTTTCTTCTTTCGTTTTAAACCCTTACAAGTGCTTCTTAGGTATTGTAAAGAAAAGCAATTTCAAACCACATTATAAGTAAATTGAAAAGAAATAGGTAATAAACTATAAAGCGTACAATAAGCCGAGTTATAGTTCGTGGCTTCGCTTGCGTATATTTCAAACGTATGTATAAATTTCAGCTTTCCACGTTCGGTACTTGAATATGGGATATGCCTTGGCTGTCAGTACTCAGTAACCGACGAGCTTTATATTCATAAAGCTTTATAGGTGCATGGTATATAGGTCAGTTTATAAATCAAAATAATGTTTTAAATACATATATAAGGGAATCAACTGTTTTATGTATGCGATTGTTTGCGTACCCAAAATCCGGGCTTTTTCCAGACATTTAGCATGTTGTATCAAAATCAGCGTAAAAACTTAGTAAACAAATAAATGATAGGAGAAGTAATTCTCCGTCCCCATACACCGGGCCCTTCGCCTGGCATTGTCTGAGCGACTGACTTGCGACCCTAGGCTAAAGAGATCTCTTTAAAACGCAGTAACGCTCGCCTATCAACACTATCCGAGCTCCTCTGTCTACCGGACCAAATTCGAAAAGATCCAACTAACACCGTTTTCGAAGTACGTGCTAGAATCGAGCTGATGATTGTTCTAGAAATGCCGTGACATTTTAGTACCTTTTAGAGAGATTTCGCTGTTATACCTCTCGCACCAACTTTACCTCTTTATAAATGAACTCTTAACCTACTCCTGGTTCCCTCCTCCATTTCGTTAGTAAGTTCCAAGTATTTATTTAACTTAAAGCAATGTTTGTTTCCCATTTTGTACTGCTTCTCATACTATACATCATGAGAATCCAATCAAGAGCTGACTGACTGGGTAAGGCTTTTGTGTGGATTTTTTAAGCGTGCCTTCTCTCATATAACATTAAAAAGCTTATGCGATTAACTAAAGTGGCCAATATATTACAACTAAGTTTCCTATCGATGACCCCTTATCTGAGTTACGTAGTGAATTTGTTTCTTATTTGTATAAATAAACCTAATAAACTTTTTAATTTAATTTTAATTTAAAAAAAGTAAAAAATACAGGACGAGTCCATTATTTTCAATCATAACATTATTGCAGCATCGCCTGTTGTGGCTATTAAACGTGGGTTAAAATTCTATGCCGAAAAGAACACATTCAAACGTAGGTACTAAGAGCGCTTTTGACTCTTATGTGCGGTGATACTACGGGGCGTAGGATTTGTTTGTCTTCCATCGTGTACTTTTCAAATAGCGGACAATTGAAATACACTGCGAAAAAAATACATTAAAAAATTTTCAATGCCTAAAAAAACCTATTTCAATGTAATCACTAATAATATAAATTACTATTATTATTTTTATATATAATACAATTTTTGATTTTATATACTATAGTATTTATACACTATAGTATTTTTCGGCTTAGACAATGAACCCCTACCTACTTGCTAATTTTATACAGTCAAAATCATTCTTATACCGTAAGTTTGTGATACTACTTTTACTTTAAACTAATTTTAGAAGACGGATTTACCTGTTGTTTTTAAATTAGTAAAGTTTATTTCTCTGCAAGCAACAGGCAGGATACTTATATATCACTGGCCTATGACTTTGTTTATATAAACTTATTGATGAAATCCAAAGAAATTAGTATTTGCAATATGCATTATATACTAATATTTGGATTAAGATTATCTAAAAATCATGCCAAAATTCTGGAAATTTCATTGTTGAATTATAAAACAAAACAAAAGTTTATATATTTATAATCAAAAGCTTCATCAAAAAAGTTCGGTGATTGATCGACAGAACTCGTATTCATATACAAGTTGGTCTCCCCACTTTCATTCATTCCATTTCCATTACATCCTCTTAGAGATTTCTCAAAATACTTGCTTAATTTCAAATTGAGGACTAATTTTAGTTTCATGTAGTTAAATATGTTACTTTCCTGAATATAAACTGGCACTATTGAATATATGATTAAGACTCACTTCCAAGTACAGTAAAAGTAAGAACCATAAAGACCAAAATTATTTGCAATTCAATGTTAATCTAAATCTGTATATCCTTTGCGATAAGTTCTCAAGTTACCCTTAAAAGTAGGGTTCAAGTACCTACAGCAGAACCGTTAAACCAAATTTCACTATAATTATTTTGGGTGATCGAGATATGAAAAATAAAAGTCACGACTCTCATCGCCGTTGGCTTGTATGAAGTGGAAGAATTATTATTATTATTTAGCATCAGTGTGGAAATATTATTTTATGGGACGTAGGCGCGAGCGCCGCAGGGGGTCGCAGGGAGTTGCGGGGGGTCGCGGGGGTAGACGGCCTGGAGGCGTCACTGGTGCCGCCGGCATCGACGTTATTAAGGAACACCTAGCATTGCCCTGGAGCCAACCGTTTCACCGGAGGCCCTCATCTACAGAACAATCATTTTGAAAATTATTTTGAATCAGCCGTGAGCGCCCAAGTCACTAGCACTTCAGTATACTCGCATAGCAAAAATACAACTTTATATATTTTTGTGGTATTGGCGCGGTTGCGGCATTAATTCGATTGGGCGACAGCTAATGGAGTCAATTAACGCTATGGATGAGAAATATCGTTTACATAGGTAGGTAGGTATATATATATATATATATATATATATATATATATATTTCGTTGATTTTAAAACAACAATAATCTATTTTAAATATTGTAGAGTTGAAATTTACGCGGAAAATAGTATATTACCAAAACGGAATACAAGTATACAAACAGCCAACAAAAACTGTATTTTCAATCAAATTACTTAATGAAAGTAATGTTTGCCAATGACGATGGTATTGTTAAATACCAAACACTCGTATGCCTATGCGAGTGTTTGTTTTAAATTTTTCACAAAGCATATTAAAAAATCTTTACCCATTGATTTATTTTGAAATGTTATAGTAAAAGTTAATAAATATAGACCTACACTGGGCGTATATGTTCAGTGTTAATCTATAAATATAATAAAAATGTAACTGATCGCTGTCTGTACATGGATAATATATAAGAAAAAAGTTATTGAGAGCATTTAACATAGTAATAGAACCCGATAATTTCCCGTCTATTTGTTTGTCTGTGAGTTTGTTCACGCTTATCTCAGAAACGGCTTAACCGATTCAAATACAGTTTAACTATTGTTTATTGGTAAGCTTTCCTTAACATTTAGTGTTTATTTTATTACAATCAGTTATGTTAAAGTTATTACATAAGTAAAAAAGTTACAACAGCTTAAATTATAAATTTACGCATAACTAAAATAGTTATAGTCGTGTAGTTTACGCAGGTGAAGCTGCGAACGTGTCGCTAGTATTAAATAAGTTCAATGTGAGTTACATGGCGGGCCGCTGTCATAACAGAAACTTCGAAAATCACGTTTTCGAACTCAGGCAGACGTCATTTCATGTCGAACATGGCTGTTTTAAATTTGAAGTTGGGGGGGATTTTTAAAATAACTAATTCTTTTGTTATTGTTTTTAGCGCCGCCTGGCTAAGACGTGCGTACTCCGACACACTAGATGTGGATGCTGCGGCACAGAGTCATATAAATTGAAAATAAAAAGGCAAGGATTATACCGTAATAGGTAGTAAAGGTAACAAATGACACGGACCATGTGTCCGGAGTACTAAACTCGGCAAAATGAGTTTCTAAAATTAAAAAAAAAGTGCTTAACGATTTTGTTGAGTTAACTTCACAGACCTGTAGTCACAAGGCAAGCAGAGAGAGTTGAATATTTTACGACACTTCTGTATATACTTTCCGCCCACTTCGGGGATATTGCGTTTAATAACTATATATAAATATACATAACTATATATAAAGTTACAGATTTTTCATTTTGAAACTTTACTTACACACTACGGACATATGGTCCTTACCATTCTTTTAATAAAAAGACTGTAAAAATATTTAAAACTAAGGCTTATACACAGAAGATTAAGATAAACAGAACTAAGCGTCTCCATATTGCATGCCCTAAGATAGTGAGCTAATTTCAGAAACGGATTTTTAAATCGGTTATATTTAAATGCAGTTTTGACTATTGTAATTTGGTAAACTTTCCTTAACATTTAGTGTTTTATATAATATATATATACTAGCTGACACGGCGAACTTAACTTAATAAAGCGTCAAAATTCAATAAAAATAAATCAAAACCAACAATTATTATTCGCGAGGATATTCTTTATTAAAGTTATATATACTAAACTATGTAATTTATCTAATTGTTGCAGTTAAATAACATATTTGTTGTCAAATATATATTTATAGATTTGTTTCTTCTTTTAATATTCCATACTCTAAGCTATTTTCCTTGCTTAATTTTTAATTTCCGAATGCACATCGTTTAACCGCTTATATGAGAAAATAAAATAGATTTTTTTTCACATTTTTTATATATATATATACACTTCATAGATTGAGGAAATTTAGTGACTTCTAGTCAATACATAGATTGTGGGAATTTTGTGAATATTTCATTTATATATATATATATATATACACTTCATAGATTGCGAGAACTTAGTGACTTTTTACACCTTTTTCTGTTTTAGATCTATTTAAAGACAACATATAGGGGTGCTCGACGTTGCAGCTTATCTTAGTAGACTATAGAAATCCGAGCAAAAATTATATGTTATTTAAAAGTTCCACATGGAAGAAAATGAGTGCAATATACAGTGAGACAGTAATTAATGGAGCCCTAAAAATTTCAAATAATTTCTGATTTGGTCAAAAAAAATATTTAAAATACATAGTAATAAAATTTATTGTGTAATATTAGATGTGTGCGGTACACGGAAACTCTAACTGAAAAAGCCATAACTGTTGTATAATATTCATACATCAATGATATATATTTGAACAGTTTATGAAATTATAAATGTATGTATAACCAGCGACCCGCTCGCGGCTTCCCCTGCGACAATAACTACTTATTTGGTATTTTCGCCCGCCCGCGTTCTCCCTGAAATTACAAACTTTGCCGAAATTTATAATGTGAATGGTTGAAACTGCATTTAAATCGGTTAAGGCGTTTCTGAAATTAACGTTCACATACAAACAGACAAACGGAAAAGACAATTTAAAATATTTTTTTGGGTTCTGTTATATTGATAAATGTATTTTATAATTTTCCCTTCATAATTTTTTTTTTCATATATTTTCCACGTACAGACAAGCGTCCGTTAATTTTTTATTATAAAAAAAAAAAAAAAAAAAAAAAAAAAAAAAAAAAAAAAAAAAAAAAAAAAAAAAAAAAAAAAAAAAAAAAAAAAAAAAAAAAAAAAAAAAAAAAAAAAAATAATAACAATATAAAATTTAAGCGATATTCATGTTATGTGAACTTATTTCTTTACTTTTCGAGCGCATTTACTTCGAGCAAAAAGTTATCAGAACCGTGACATTTTAAAAACTTGATGGTTTCAATTCTAAGTGTTACCTCGAACTTTTGTTAGAAGTACGAAATAATAAACTGGACCCACACATTATCCGTTTTTCAAAATGTCCGCGCGACATAGTGCGAATGACGTGTGATGATTGTAAGCTCGCTCCCACTCGAGGGTTTGTACATGTAATACTTTGTTTTCGGTTCTTTCGGTATTCGGATCTACTACCTAATAACTTCGCAAATAGTTATATAATAGAAAATGCGGCGTTGAGTTCCGTCCATATAACGCAATGTGACGCAAAATGGAGAACGAATGATGAAGAAATAGGGCTTAATATGCCATTAACAAATATAAATATAAAATATACATAAAGATGGCTAAATATTATTTCCCGAATACAGGTGTAGGCAATGAGCCTAGTGTCCAGACACTTCGTTCTCTACTTTCTTACACTCGTTAAGTTGTACTGAACGCCGCGATTGATTTTAACAGGGCGAGGCACGGAAATTATTTCTTTAAATATAATAATTTCCCCGAGTGGGGATCGAACCCACAACGCCAGACGCGGTCACACTGCCTAATAGCCTCAAATCTGTATGTACCAAGATAATGTAGAATATCTAAAAGGCAGACTGAAATATTATTTTTTAAACATAATTTTTTAGTACATATATAAGATTATTTTAGTAGACAAAAGTTTTATATATTTTTTTGTTTTTGATAAAGACATTATTAAAAATAAACATTATGTGTGTGTGTGGTTTTAAGGATAAACAAGCGTTAAAATAAATGTTTATTTAATTAATTGTAGCCTTTTATAAATAGTTGGGCGTCTCACCCACTTTTTTTATTTTACAATGTACTGTAACTGACTGCTGTGTGTAAAAAACACTTTTCGCTTAACCATTTAGACTTTAAATTTTAGCAAACCTTGTTATTTAATAGAGAAGGCGAGCGGGCGAAAAATCGAAATTGTTTAATTAAATGCCGAAGCCGCAAGCGTATCGCTTGTACATAATATTGTGGTGTATTTTGTTTTTTTTAACTACTACGCCGCATCGCTGTTACCGCACAAATTTGCCCTAATATGAGAAAGAGAGAAATTAGTGTTGAGACACTCCGTTCTCCTTCTGAGACAGTGGATATTGAGTCAATACGTCACCTTGTCTTATCATAGCGCCAAAATAAAAATAGTTTACATATAATCATTACCGAGAGCGTATTGAACCCGTAACCATCTAGTAACTAGTTTATAGTCAAACGCTGTCCCATTGCGGCCTGACAGCCACATTATTATTTAAAAAAAAACACAAGTCGTAATTAGTAGCTATAATTTAAGTACTATGTATTGTTTTTGGTGAATTTAATTCATACTAAAGGATTTGTTATTATAATCTATTTATATACTTTATTAAACCTGAATTAAAAAAAATCTTAATAAATTGCTTGTTTCAAACTTGCATTTATTTTGTAAAATTTTGCAAGTACATTCGCTGTGCACCTAATATTATGTAAGATATATTAATTCTCAATAATCCAAAGTAGTTTCAACAAAGCGCTTTTTATATTATTTACGATTGTATAAGTTATAAATTTAAAATGAATAACATATATAAAAGAAATACATTACAAATAAAAAATCGTAATCGATAATGCATAAAATATAAGACAATAATATTTTATGCAAAAATGAATCAAAATAAAGAGATTATAATATAAAATTTACATAATCCAATCCATACTTACCAAATCGGAAAAAGTTACACAAAAAGTTAGCGAGCGCGCGCGTGTTCCTGCGAAACGACCGCACCGTCCGACGCGCAGACGAGTTGTACCGATACTGACGCAATACACAAACTTGCCCAGGATTGGTTGAGAGCTATGAGACCTGTATCTATATTAATTCATGATTTTGGTTTTTTGCGCCTTTGCTATCATATTATGTATTGCGTATCTGTCTCTTGGAGAGCAGAGTGTTATGACACTGGGCTCTCCCTGATTACTTGGATATGGGATAAAAAGCGTGCAGCGGCTTTTTTATGGCAATATTCTGAATTAGTAGAACCTGTAATACTGCACTTTGTCTATTTAATATTCTAAGCCAAGGATATGAAAATATATAATAATATTACCCTATTTCGAGAAATCCATACTCGCATTATTTTTAGATTTTCCTAGTAATGTTGAAAATTAAGTAACAGGTAAAAGTCTGATGTGTTTATAACCTAACCTAATGTATTCAATATTTACTGTGCCGCTTAGAAGTAAAACGGAAGTTTTACTGTAGTTATAAGCTCGTAATAGATAATGTGCACAGAACAGTTTCTACGGCTACCATTAAAGTCCGTAAATCTTAAGTTTTACTAGAAATTCTAAAGATTTTCCGTAGTAATTGTCCACCCTTTTAGTACACCTATACATTTACGGATCTAATATCTAATATACTTATGAGAGCAGCGCCTTTACGTATTTTTACCATACAACAATATTAGTGCTTCATATCTAAGAATAGATTATGTCAGTGTCAGATTACCAAATTATATAACTAAAATGATGTAGGACCGCTATTTTTTGTTGGTGCTACTAGCATTTTATACACTGAACTTACATTAAAATATATATTATTTAACATTTAAAATTTCATTAACTTTTCTAAGGATGTTACTTTAGAATAGTCTGTAAAGGCAAATGAAAACTTTCGAAATACTTAACTTGAAAGTACACTCTATATTGAACTTGTAAGGGGAGCTTAAGAAAAGCACTGATGTAAACTTATCAAGCTTTCCGGCCGGAAATAGAACGACATCGACCGCGTATACTAATACCTGTGAGTACGTAGTTGTATATTGGACAAGTACTTGTCAATTACTTACTATTTAGTGATCCATGTTTATTATCATTAAAACTATTAAACACGATTATACTATTTTAATGATACTCTTCTTACATAAATGTAACGACGCACAAAGTGGTCGTAGTGACGCAGTGGGACAGCGTCTGCATGTACGAGCGACGGTCGTGGGTTCAATGTGGGTTCATTTGTAATGATGTGAAATTATTACGTTTGACTCTGGTAAGAGAAAGCGCGCGGTGAGTTCCGCCACTCCATACGTAATATCTCGATTTCGGGCGGACCCCTTGACACTCTTGACACTAGGCTCTCTCTAGACCCTGTCTATACTGTTGTAAGGAAAAAAAAGCATTAAGCTGCGTTCTTTATTTATTTATTTATATGGAGTAACAAAGGTTGCCTTCAAGCCCTTGTCGTCTCATTGCAAGTCGATTTAATTTTAATTTCACCTGAGTTTAGTTGTTGTGGATGGAATTTTAGTAGGCAAGTTTTATATTTCCTATAAATCATATTGAAAAATAAAAACTTTAAATTTATAAAGAACAACTCCATTTTTCAAGTTTCAATTTACGAAAAGCTCTGTACGAAAATTATGTCGACAGAGAAGTATGGAATTTAATATAGTTAATATATTAATAAATGGAAAAAAGTGCAATGTATTACCAATGCTTTATTGTTACATTAAATTTAAAAAATAAAAGATATTTTGAGAGCGACGCCATTTTACTCTTTATAAATGCAATAATATAACATAAACGCAATAAATGAAATGAAAAGACTCTAGCGTCTAGTCTAGTGTCTTGACACTAGGATCTCTCTGCCCACCCTACTATGCGGGAAAGAGCGTGATGTTTAAAAAAACGCAGTCACTCTTCTTTGTACGGATACTGCTTTAATAATACATATTTATTTGTCTGAGTAAGTTACGTTAATGTTTTTTTTTAAATTCATAACTTCGTAATGACTTGGATGAGTAGCTAAACTTGGAACGTTGTCTGTAAAATAAAACATTGCTCACTTAAAACTACAGGTACACTTTTCACGCTGGTTTTTTTTCGCTTAACAGGGCAGACAGAACCGACACATGATGTGAACCGACACATGACACGTGTTGAGCGGCGGAACTCAACGCCGTCGCTGAATTTCTATGATGCGTGACGCTGTGCATCTTGAATTTACGTTCTTGAGACTCCATAAAAGATTCTTGGAGCCAAGCTACATTCACATCTCAAACTCTTTTGAATTACGTGATAAACTCGACTTACGGGTATTTTGTAAAAAATATAAATGGTTAAAACGGTTACAAATGTGATTCTTTGAATGTTTGTATACGTGGCTGTTTTCTTTACGGTTAGGCACGGATTCAAATTTAAAATAGTTTCAGTTAAATTAATTAAAGGATGTTTATTTAAAATGATCTAATAATTAAAATACCGCGCACAGAAAGTGGAATTATCAAATTACTTAGATTAAAATGAATATATATAATATAATATTCACGAAGCTCAGATGAATATGTTAGCTCATAATGTTTTAGTATTAACGTTATTGTCGCCAGAATTAAAATATATTAATTTCATATATATATCAATTATTAACCGTAAATAAAATTAGAAAAATAAATATGTTTTAAATTATAATTATACATACAAAAATGCAGTAAGTTGTGGAGCAACAGCGCAGGAGACTTGCGAAAAGAAGACGCCAACGCGACGGGAACTTCTACCGTAAAGGCTTAAACCAGCCAGCATGATTTTTAACGATCTACACTAGCCAAATATTAGGAACAATGTTTGTTTTTGATATATTCAGTTTTCTTCATTCACTTATTTATATAAATATATATATTTTTTCCCTGTCTTTTTAGGCAAAAGGCGGTATAAGTTTTTTCGACAAAATACGTATCTACTCTATGATAGTCGACGTGTAGAATTAAGCTTATTTATTTTACTTGAGATTGAGTTTCAATACTGTTTAAGAAGAATATTAATATATATTGTATAATTGTCGTAAGGTCGATCCTCATACAGGGGAATCATTGTTTAAACATAATTTCCCCCCTTCGAACCAGCATCAAGTTCGCAGCCCTGGCCATATAGGTACCTCAGCGGTCGAACAAAAGTCAAGTAAACTAAGATATTTCGTAGTTCAAAATATCGCACATCGTAAGATGCTGTATCCATATTACTTATTACTAACGTCGGACTGAAACTACGTATACTATACGTCGACGAAGTTATTACAAACTCAAAGCTTATTAAATTAGTAATTTATTCGCTAATGGCGCACAAACTATTAAGAAGTAAGGTGACCTTCCTTCCTTCCTAGCCTCAGACATAAAGGCGATCGCCATTACTGAAATTGATCTTACTACTCATTCGACGAAAGGTATTTTTTTTCTAATATTAAGAATTTTATTTCCATTACTTACGTCTTCTTATTTGACTTTTTTGGTCAATTATAATAATTTAGGTTTTATATATTCATGCTATTCCTGTTGAAAGTTGGAAATAATTTCATATTTTAACATTTTTAGCTCGAAAATTTTATACGCTTCTTACAACTTATTTTTGTTGTTACAACCCTGCTGCGTTCAAATTTTTATATTTATATTTAATACTGTAATTTTTCAATGAGGAACTTAATAAAAATAAGAAAGTGGAAGTATAGAATAGGTCTGTCTTCCTTTTGTCAATTTTATTAATTTATCTATTTACTATAATAGGTCATCCGCATAACAAATGATACTCATCCCGGAGAAAAGACGGCATCGCAGGATCCAATCATACCCGAGGTATCCGGGCCCAAGACCGAACCCTGAGGGACCCCACAACCGACACTTCGCTGACCGATCTGGCCGTACCCCCAATCCATAGGAGTACTCCCTCCTGGAGGTAGTCGTCTACCAGCTGCCAGAGACAGAGAAAGAAGAAAAAGACCGGAGAAAGCCGAATTTAATCTCTCAAACGGCAGGCGTTGAAGAACATCTTTCTCCGTCGTCACAACCAACGACCGAGTTTTTAAAGCATATTAGGCGTCGATGGTTGACAGATCATCCCTGAACCCGAACTGAGTCTCTATAAGACCCAGAAAGGTCTATCAGAGACCCTTCTCAAAAGCTTGCCCGCCTCATTAAGTACAACCTACAGCATGTATGTCGCTGAAGTTTCCTCCACACAGGGAAGGCTTGTTCCGTCTATCGAGGTTTATAAGACCTACTGCAACTTTAGAGCAAACACGACAAAATTAAGATTTTATTTCATATCTTTTCGTTTAAGGAATCCATTGGTGTTATATTTAGCCCCACGCCAGATATTGTTTCTGGGTGGGAAAAATAATTACAGTAGTAAAAGAAATTAAAAAAAGTATTCTAGATATAGTCGATCTCTCGGTCTATCTTATGATATTAAATTAAGCTTCAATATCTAAGGAAGAGACCTTCTGTGTAAGTTTATTAGGTTGCACGTTAAATTAACATAAATTTGACAAACACTTAGGCTAAAGTTATAAAAAGTTACTAATATACAATACAAATTCCCTCTGTATCCGGAGTAGTTTTCCGTATTTCGGTATACAATGTGTAAATAAACTGAAAGTAACATCGTTACATTTGGGCAAATGCACATATATAAAAACTTTAAATAAAATATGAAATCAAAATGTTTATTACAAAAACAAACGGAACCTTTTTCTGCATCAAATGGACATTGATTGACAAAAATATATTCATGTGAAATGGACTTCGCGGAAAAGCACTGCAACATAAAATAAATTAATTAAAACAGAGCTTTTAGTGTATTTCACATACAGTTCGCTTACAGTTCAGTGAAACGAGAATGAAAATAAGTCGTCTACAATCCACTGTACAGAATAACAATAGTGTTTATAAAATATTTCACTCAGTTGCAATGGGGGTTGTATCGTTTTTGTACATTTACTTCAAATTAGCTAAAGTTTTCGTCGGCATTTTAATAGCTTAGGTGTGAGATGTTTAGCTGTTAAGGGTCCGCAATGGTTAATGGTTCGATTTCCACTTGAAGGAATATTTATATTTAAAAAATATTTCGCATTCTCATTCTGGTTGGGCAAAGTGTTGGCAGAGTATTTGTAACCTAACAGAAAATGAACTTTTTCTGTTAGGTTACAGACGTATCCTCTATGTAAGAGCTCAAATAAAACAAGTTAACTGTATGCTTAATACTGTATGCTCTTGCATACATTACAAATAAATTGAAAAATAAAGAAAGTCAGTGCAAGTTTGCTCATACTTTCCACTTTAACTCAAAACTCCTTGACTCTGATCTTTCACTCATTATAATGTGCTCGTGCTGAATCACAGTAATTAACTTTGCCTTTGACACGTTTTCAAACAAAAGCTTTACTTAGTTTTTACACGGCGTTCCTAAAGGTTTTTGATGTCACTTTTATATACATTAGGTTATGCACCATCCTTTATCTTCTGTAAAAGCTTTATGACATTATAGAGCTAACAAATACTTCTAAATAGAAGCTTTTAACTTTTATAAGTAACATGAAATATACATAAATTACAGCATATACATCTCGTTACTTTTTAAAGTTAGCGTTATATTACAGTTACATTCACTAAATACATTAATATCCACTGTACCCATTTATATGAAAACAAAAATTAACATAACAAAGATATATCACTTTTAAATACATATTGACAGTATTTCTGTCCGTCATTAGCCTATTGCTGGCTGCACCGGCTGAAACTACGAACAATTGACATCATATTAACGGTGCACTTAAAAAAATATTTAGTAACTTGTACCGTAATAATATTTAAAAATGTATTCTTATAATAATCTAAAACATTCATACATGAGTAATCTCTTTTGGAATCTATTTCATAATGAAACTCATCCAACAATGTAGTGGACTTAGGGCGTTGAAATTTTTTGACACTTACGTTTACGTTGAAATATTTAGAAAGTATATGAAATATCATAAAGAGTACGTAAATGGAGATTAATAAAGTCGAATCAATTAATACCGCCTGAAGTGTCACTGTTAATAGAATAGCTGCAATGTAATATTGCTATTAAATAATGTCAGGCGCATTTAAATTCGCATTGCATTTATATAAAAACAAAAAGTTTTATACAAATCTAAAATATATAAGAGATGTTATTCATTATAAATGGTAATAACATACATTACGGTACGGTGTGGTCATATCTCTGCAGGGCAGCAGGGTAGAGGGGAGACGATATCAGGGCGAGGCCCTCTGATCCTCTGTCTCTGGGTTATTGACCTGCAGATGGAGTTGGGAATCGGGAAGGTTCCGGGGTAAGTTGTTGTCATAGAAGGGAAAGCCATGGGCTTCATTAGGCTTGCCTAATGGCTTGTGCTGGCTATTATCAATAATTCCGTTATATTAATAGTTTAATTGGCACATTTTTAATAAAGATATTATTTTAAATTATATTGGTACTTTAAATTACACATACAATGAAATAGTTGAAATCCTTACAAGATTAAAAAACAGCTGACAATAACAGATTCTTAACAAGTAAATTCACTTCATATGAAAGTGATATAAAAGAAAGAGAAAGAGATAAATTGACAATTGAAAATTGAAATTTACTAAAATCTCACAAAAATCTATTCGTATCCAAAACTAAAGGAAAATTAAATACAACTCGAAATAATTTTATATTTATAATTAAAAACAAAGTCAATATAAAAAATTTCTATATCTATATCCATTTTAATTTGAATTATGAGAAAAATATCCAAATCTTAACTAAAAAGCGGAAATATTATTCAAATTATGTTATATATTTTAATAAAATTAAAAACAGTCGGTAATAATAGGTATATAAAAGGTATTAAAGTCAAAAATACTTAAGATAACTTGTTTAGTCAAAGTCATTCTCATAACTACTTTCAAAGTATTGTTGTTTGCCAAATCTAAAAATAAAATAAAATTTTTCAAAATGTAAACTTGATATGCGATATCAGAACTCATTTCTCTGATCATTTTGCCTCATTGTTGAATGGATACGTCATGTATTCATTTTTGTGTTTCATATTTTAAAGAAGCAAAGATATGTCTGCTGAGGGCCAATTACTAATTAAAATAATTTCTAGTTAATGTACAAAACGGTCGCTTTCCGTGAATTCATTATTTCATTTGTTACATTTGCAATGATGATTTGTCTATAAAATTTATTATACCTATAAATATTACGAGACGAGATGTTGAGAATATATTTTTCCCCACACAACAGGGTAGCCAGAGACACTCTAGTGTCATGACCCAGCCCGAAATCAAGACATTGCGTGTTGAGTGGCTGAACTTAATGACGCGTTTTGTCTCAGATCGGTTCATTTCTGATAATAATTCAAATATAAATCCAAGGACTGGGATTCGAACTCACAACCAATCGCGTTTACAGTAGCCGCTGTACCGCTGCGCCACAATGGCCGCAATTGGGAATCCAGATTCTTTTTCTTCTCTATAAGCATATAAGATTTACCGAACTTTACCGGTGATTTTTTTTGTGGAATTCAAGACTTTCAGTATCAAATACAGTCAAAAATATTTAAAATACACAATTGCTTTGAAACTGTTGTCTTAAGATAAAAAAAAATAGTAAAGTCATTGTAATATATCAGCATATATATATATATATAGTGAGATCTATATAGTGAGATCAGCAAATATTTACCGAATGTTGGTGACAATCACGATGTCAAGAGTCAAGAGCGGCCCTTATCTCTTACGTACGTACTCGTACGCTAATGAAGGACGTTATATTAATTAATGTTAAGCAGAATTGATGTAATGGAGTTGTTTTCGAAATTATTTCGTTTTATGTTTGAGAAATACTAAGCGTTATATTAATGTTTATATGTATGAACTTTACCGATTTTCTAAGTAATATAAAATATTGAAATAAAACTATTTTAACCGGATTAATCGCGTATAATACAGGTAGTCTACCTGTGACCACGGACTACTGTAAAGTGTTCGAAACGTCGGATTCTAAAAATGTATTATCGAATACCAAAATTATATGCGATTAATTCGGTTAAAATAGTTTCATTTCAAAATGTGTAATAAACGCGAAAATATTACTATTCAGGCTATAGTCGCACGGTGGGTTACTGTCTCACAGTAAACACAATGATTGTGGGTCTTCAGTCAGGTGAATGGTTATATTTAAATAATTTTATTACTTTACTGAGGTGAGATAAAACGCGGCTTTCGTTACCGCCATTCAAAATGAAACTTAGAAATGGCAGCAAAGTGCATTAGCACTGGGCCAGTCAGGCAAAAGGTATATTCAAAATGAAATATAACATACACTGTAATTAAGTACTGATTTAATAACAAAATTACAATCACATTAGCTTAGAGCAGAAAAATAGAACAAAATGTTCTAAATCTTATGTAGAAGTAACTTATACATATAATCAAATAAATAAATAATCTTAAAACATTGTTTCTTTACAACTATTTTATTTTAAAATTTTCTTCTTCCTCGTCATTTTTTAAGTTAAGGCGGATTTTTACATCGATCTTCCAATGTAATTAATTCTGAAACAAATAAATGAATTTTAATTAAATTATTAAATGTAAAACTGTAAATAATATATCTTTATGCCCTCTCGAGCTCTTAATTATTATGAAATATAAACTTTTATAAACTTTGGGAGGAACCGAGTGACTTGACACTATGTTCTATCTGACTATCCTGCTATGCGGGGAAAAGTGGGTCTGCTTTTTTTTAATACCTTTAATTGGCATCATAAGTCTTATTCTTAATTTTGGTATTAATTTCTAATTATCTATAAACAGGCTAAAATCAAGAATGTGTGAATCTTGTGATCTTTCTTATTATTATAATTTTACGTCCATATTCCTCAATGATAATAAATTTTAAATATGCGGAGGAGCATATGTTATTAGATATTTGGAGGCCATGGTGGCGTAGAGAGACAGCGTCTGACTGTAAACGCGATTGGTTGTGGGGTCGATTTCTACTCGGGGGATTATTATATTTAAAATATTTTCATTTCTCCGCTGCATTATCTAAGACAAAGGCGGCGTTGGGTTCCACTGAGCCACTAAACACGCAATGTAATTTGGGCGGAAAGTGGAAGACGGAGCGTCTAGAAAATATGTTCTGTCTAGAATTCAAGAAAGAGCGAGAAGCTGCAAAAAAAAATAATTGGCACTTCTCTCTCTCTACTTTATTGACAAATTAAAATTTATTAATAACTGGCTGTAATTAATAAGTTTTAATGAGTTCCTTTATGTTGTAGGAATCGCCAGTAGCTGTATTTGATACATGTCTTAAATGGAATTTGAACACGTGACCAGAGTGTACATTACACATTCCAAGACGTCGTTAAGATTATAACAAGGTTGAATCAGTTAAATGGAAATGTGCTTAGGTATAATGTACGCAGATATGTTTATGTCCTTGAAGCAATATAAACCTATATATAAAAAAAACCATTTTAAATAACTTTTTATACGTAGATTAAAAAAGGTTGTCAACACTTAATTTGTTAAATTAAATTATTTAAAATAAAATCATTCTCCCGAACCAGAAAGAAAGCAACAAAGCGTGGCGGTGAGTTCCGTCACTCAACACGCATTATCTTGACACAAGGTTCTCCCTAACTAACCTGCTGTGCGGAAAAAAGCGTGAAACGTGAAGCGTGCGCCAGCAGTATTTTAATAAATATTAATAAAACAACAAAATTGAAAATAATCTAAACAACTAAAAACAGCTTAAAAGTATTATGTATATATTATTCTCGCTGTCCTGGTCATCGTGGCAAAGACGTCAGCATCATTTTATCAAAATATTATTGACGTCAAATTCGGATCAGTGTGCAAATTTCAAGTGAAATGATAAAAACTGTTACATATTTTTCTATTGTTTTTTCTACAAGAATAAAGATTCTATGCCTTATATAATATTCAAATAACGTAATGCATTTTTTTGCGCATATTTTTGTGAGATATTTTGTTCTAAACTAGTTATCATGAAAGTGATGAACAAAAAATGTAACAATAAACAATACAATTTAATTCAAATTTTAGATTAATATTTGATAATGAACTTATATTTCTGAAATATATTTCTGAAAATTCATATAAAATATATACAAAACCTATTAAAGAATAGTTCCGGTTTCTGTTTCGAAGTGGAATCACAATAATGTTTCGCAATAGTGTAAGACTGTTTTACGTTGAAAATAGATGGATACTGTGACACATGTGAACCTAGTAGAAGCATTTTAAAAATAGGCGTATATATTAAGTTTAAATCCACTTACGTAACAACACTCGACACCCAAATGCCTTTGGGCTGGGCACAGTACGACCCCACTGATCCGCACCAAGTTGCCAGGGTCGCAGTCCTCGGTACGCAGGCAGATGCCACCCTGTCTCACGCAAGGCTCTTCTAACTCGATGATGCTTACCACTAGAATATTAAGAAATATTAAAATGGTGAAAAAAAATTATAAGCGTTGTCGATTATAAATATTTCTAATCTCTCTATCTATCGAGAATTTGATAATAATATACTTTATTCTCCACTGGGGCTTGGGTAAATATATTTATATTTTGTGTATTATAACAACATTCATATACTTTACAATAAATAAAAATCCATTTTTAGCATTATGGCAAAAGCTTAGTCTTGAAATATAAGTCTCGTATCATTCACCTTCTAAAGGGAATGTAGATAGACACTTTGTTTTACACTTTCCAACCATCTTGGAGATAATCCACATCTCGGACGTTCGGTTGTCAAATCCATCAATGCGCTCCATCTAAATAGAATGCTCAAACGAAAGTATTTTTAAATATTATATATTTTCCTCCAAATTTGATACTGAAATCATCAATTTTCAAATGGTTATTTCAAGTTATGTAAACTAAGATCCCTGAATATGAGAACATATAATAAGTTTGTTTAAAGCTTGTTAGGTTTACAAATTGCTTAAAGTAATTTATTATAATAAATATCAAGCAATCAAGTTACTCTTTGTGTACTTAGAGGTAAAAAACGTAACCCAACCGGATGCTGTTTATGAAAACTTCCGCTTACTATCCAGTCAAAGACAATTAAGATAGTAGTAGTATTTTTGCATATACTTATTTCAATAAACTTTAGTATCAAATAAAATATTATTATTACTGTTATGTCACTTATATAAACTGTTACTGGGAAGTTACGAATTATGTATAGATTGAAAATGCATATACCTACAGTAAAACTAAATCTTATATATAGTAAAACTCGCATACAAAATTTGGAAAAATATGTTAAACGGTAAAATTTAGTAGTCAAGTAATACTAGTGAGGTCTATGCATACAGTACGGGTTGTGTTTGATTTGTATGTAATACACATACATGTGTAATAATTGTTTTATTAGTATTAGCATATTGTTAATGCACAGTTGGAATGAAAAGTATTGTATTTTTCTACTTCTTCTTTCATACTCCTCCACCATCATAAATTTTATACAAAAGCTCAACAAATTTTACCTTCACGTATTATTTTATCGGTACCATGTTATTACTTTTGATAAGTTGTCAATGCAGACTTTCTAGTGTACACATGATGTAAGAAAAGAAGCCTTATATTATATCAACGTTTTCTTATTTTATATAGTTATCTTTTCTATTTTATAGGACCAATTGAAATTTTTTAAGGATTTGATTCTGTTTTTTATTATATACGTTATTGGAGATGGGTGAAGCCTATAACAAGCACGTGATAAGTCTCAAATATTCTACAAAGACCTACATTCTGACTGACTGACCTGATACTGACTATAAACTTATATTCTAACTAAATTCAAGTCTAGTTTTAACATCTATTTATTCTTTCACATTGATGTCATCGTTAATATGGCTGGAACTTACTGAGGCAATGAGTGAAAATTTTACGATTTAGTTTTAGTTAGTTTTATAAATAATTCTGAGTCGAGTAATATAGTATATATTTGAGCTATATTATTATATGTTTGTAATAATATATGCACTGGATTATTTATTAGCCCAATGTATTTGCTATATTAAAGGTACGAATTACTTTAAATTGTTGCATTCGATCGTTAAGTTCAAAGCTGTCCAACCTGCCAATAGATTTGAATTTACCCACCAGCTTATAAATAAAGCATTAAATATTTAATTAAAATTTTTTCTATCATTATTTAAGATATTGTGTTATATGTATGGCCCGCAGACGGTATTGGATGCAAATTTTGTGCCCACTTCCATTAACAGTTGTGCACCAAGGGGGGTGTAAGATAGAATAAACTAAACTTCAACATAATATAAAACTTTAGGATTTCGATGCACACTAAAAGTTTGAATTGAAATTAAACTACTAATCTAATTACTTAAACGGTTTTATATTTTACACGAAATTTTAACGATATGATGTAAGTGGCGACTATTTGCAAAAGTGTAGAGGAAATAAGAAAAAACATACACTTAATTTTTTTGTTAATTAATTTACTTTTATTCAATATTTGAAATGTCTAAGTATCACATATATTTTTATATTTCGATTTCAAGTAAAAATATTGTAACATCCCAATAAAAGAAACGGTCACCGTCAACCATGCCAAAGTCCAGTTATGTCCATAATTATATATAAGAAATCTAAGTGACAGCTATAATATCTATTAGCGTGTTTTTATTATGCGTGAGATTTGAATGTACTACCTACGGCCTGTCAGTCCAAGATACTACTAGAAACTACTAAACTACTAGAAAAAACAAACAAACGTCTTTCCCCATTGACTTGAAATATATCAGAAAAATAAAAATATTATTATTATTATTATACATTGTTGCCCAAGAAAGTTGTTTGAACATCATTAAGGATAAAATAAAAAATAAATTTCAATCGGCGCTTTTCCCGGAAGCTTGCCGTGGAAGCATTTCATTTAAAAATAATTCAGTTTTTAAATATTCTAAGTATGAATTATGCTGTAGACCGCTACCAGTACTATTCTAGTATAGTAATTTGGTTCATTAGTCAAATTAAAGAAAGGACGTTCTGAAAATGTACAAATATATTATGTAAGGTCTTCTTATTTATTGCAATTTAAACCAAATTGAGTACCTTTTTACAAATATATGATATAATTCATTTTCAAAATACATAGTTTAAAACACAGACGTAAGATGTAATGAATTATTTTGAGATAGGGATTTTTGATTATCTAAAGTATCGATTAAAATTCAAGCAAACAAATAATTCAAAAGGGGATTCCAATATCTAAATGCCTATTTTTAAAATATATAAATTATGCCTATACCAAATTAACTTTTTGTTATATATAAATATTTCGTTAAAAAATTATGAATCGTAAAGTATATTTATTGTATTGCTTCTTAAAAAAATATATTTCACAACGCAACATAATCAATAATAAATTATATAAAGAGTTACTTACAAAAAACCATCTCCATTAAACATAAAATGTAAAGTTGCAAATCGCTAGCACAATAAAAACAATAAAAACTTACATTCTAAGTGTGAAGTGGGTCTACCCTTTAGAGGGGTGGCAGCCACCCATGGCACTACCGAAATGAGCACAGCAAACGCGAAAACGTATTTATTAAACATTTTTGTTCGTGGAAAGAACTTATTCAACTCGAGTCCAAGTATCGTCTGGGCGCGCCGTTAACCAGCACGCTTATTTATAGCATTTTGTTGATAAACAAAGAAGGAAATAAAAAATTCCCACGATCACTTATTACACGAACAGTGCTCAGGCCATAGGAGAATTTTCTCCGTCTCACGACACTTTCTCGAAGCCCCTTTGAACTGGGAGCGAGGTGACGCGATGAATGATAATACTAATCAATAGAACGTTGTGTTAGATTAATTTCAAGTTAAATATTGATAACGTATTATTAAAGAAATAAACAGATATAATTTTAATGACTATTTACATTTCACATTAAAATGAGTTTTTGGGGTGAATTTAATATATTGGTTTCGATATATGAATATAAAAAATGGAGAAGTTGATAATAATCATAGCTAATAAGAAAATAATTATTTATAAGAAAATAAGTCCAAGGAAGTAATGAAAATGCCATAAAAGATTTATGACGTTTCAAGTTACTTAGCACTTACTGTTAATAAATAAGCTTTTGGTTAATTTATACTATTATATTTCTGGTTTTATATTGTTATATACGTAAAACAGTTTAGATTTCTATTTTGAGATATTCTATTTACAGTTTATCATCAGGGAACCACAGCGTATTCATAAAATCCAGTCTACGTGAGGCTCATCACATACTAGCTATAGAAGCTTCTGTGGTAACAATGAGCTTATTGTAGTCTGCTTGAACAAAATACCACTGTTAGAGCTTATGTTTCTAGTATATACATGTCTATCTCTGTAAAACGCAAATTCAAGGTAAATTATGTTTTCATATAATTTCTGTATAAATATTTTTTAATATCCTCGTTTCGCAGTGAGGCAGCGAATGACTGCAATCGCAATGGTTGAGGGCTTGATTAGCAATCAAGAAAATGATATATTTAATTTATTTTCATTTAACCACTCTAGTAAGATAAAGTGCGGCGTTGGGTTCCGCCACCCAACACACAATGTCTCGAATTCGGGTGGAAACGGGAAACAGAATGTGTAAGTGGTTCTCTAGGATCACCCTGCCATACGGAAAAAAGCCTAAGCCTAAAACAGAAATAAAAATCTTGCGAAATATATATCTAATCTTACATATAAGTGGTAAAAATATTGAAATACTATTTTTATTACAAGTTTGCTTGATAAATATATATTCTTCATGTACAAGCGCACGAAGTATAAAGCTACTCAGTGTAAACAAAGTTAGATCAGTCAGATAGAAGGCGACATAGTCATAGATTCCAACAGTACTTACTACACTACAAATATAAATATTTTTAAATTCGGCTTCTCAATAACCAGAGGAGGAATTTTAATATATATTATATAGAATATTTCGGAGGAAAGTGTAGAACGGAGCTTCTTATTAAAAAAAAACCTTTTTTTCTTTAACCCACCAATTAAATGTTGTCCGAGGAATTAAGTGTAGGGCATGTGCAACGATATCACTTATATCATCCTTTGCAATATACCTAGGTACTTACAATATCAGAGAATTTCTCCACTTGTCTTCTTGTTTATTTAATAACGTGGATGCTAGTCGTGACATCGTCGGGCCTAGGATAATATAAATGCAGATCGTTTATAAAACAATTATTGTTTTTAAGACAAGTTTTAAGGAAATATAATATACCATTTAGGTTTTCTACAACATTTCTTGTTATTGTTATTAACAAAAAACTCACATTAGATAGCTTGAAATATCCAATAGTGATGTTATTGTATAAAATATTTATCATATCGATATAAATAATATATTATTCTCTTCTAACATCACCAATTATTATAGTATATGTTTTGTATATTTCATGTTAGTTACATATTAATTGATGTTTCTAAGTGCCACTGTGTCATGTTCTACTAAAAAGTACTATAAATTTCGATAATAATTTAGTATTTTGCCTATTTCTCCATACGTATAATGTTTAATATAATCTACATAAATACCGACTTTCTTACAACCATTCATTTTTTGTTTACTCGATATTATTAATTAACGTTTATAAAGAGATACTCATCGGAATATTTGAGATCTGCTCTTGACCTTGTAGCCAATTGTCAATTGTTTACTGTTCTAAGTGACCCACAGACCTCCCCTATCATGTGACCCAGAAATTGACGACTGAGCCATAGAGATATGGACCTTGGTAGTAGAAATTAAGAATTATATTCCATTTTATATTTCAAACACGTCTAAATTGTAACAATATGTAATGAAATGGAGTATCGTCAGATTCTGAGAACTATTTCGGTATATAAAAGAACGTCAGTGGAACTCGTATGTTTGTTGGTATTATATATGTTTGTTTCACAGATATTTAAAGATAATTTCCGCCACGTCAAAAACGTAAATACTGTCTCGAAGTAGGTGAAAAATGAAAAAAATATTGTCTTGTTACTAGGTTTTACTACATTCTATACTACACTAGGTCCCAAATGCATGAGATATATATATATATATATATATATATTTATTTATTTAATTACAAAATTTGTTTAATTTTTTAGAGTTTATTTCTAGCAATTATTTGGGCTTATTGTTACAGTATCACAATATCGTGGCTACAACGATCTTGGCATATAAACATACGAACTTTATTACTATATAATGAAAATATATTACAAGTGTCGCATCTCCCGTTACAATTATGCAACGGGAACGATAAACGTGAGAATGTGGGTCCGTTCTCGCGGGTATAGCTTGCAATATTCAAGTCTATTAAATATAATTGCGACCCAGTCGTATATAGCCAGTGCAATCTAATAGTAATCTATGCAGGTTTCCTATACAATTATATAGGTTACATGTTTTCATTTGTATTTAACCATGTTTTGAACAGATTAAGTTTTTTTTAATTAAAGAAGCTTTACGCTTTAAACATAGTCAGAGAGAACTAAGTGTCAAGTCACTCCGTTCTCCACTTTCCGCCAGAAATCGAGTGGCGGTACTCAACGCCGCGCTTTGTCTTAGGTATCAGAATGGAAATCGAACCTGCAAACAATCGCTTTTACAGTCAGACGCCGGCCCTCTGGAAAACGTATAATAATTTGAACGCAACAGGATTCGAACCCGCTCTACATCCAGCTACACCAAAAATCTTATACGCATTTTCCAACTTTTTTTTTCTTTTTGTTGAAAAATATTTTTAGGATATACATTATAATAACATTAAATTAAAAATCTTTAAATCTTTTCTTTCTAGAGATATTTTTATTCGTGACTTAATTATCACTTTAAAATCATTATTTAAATAGACTTTTAAGAAAATTTTTAGAATATAAATATAATTTATCAGAAAAATTAAAACAGTTTTTGAAATTATACGAATAAAATTTTTATTTTTAGATGTAAATTAAAGTAAAACTACAAAAGATTAACTAGTGGAACACAATTGCCAGACATTTGAGATACCCCTATAGAACACACAATTATCCAATTTTAACACTCACATAAATCAAATAAATTGTACCTAAAAAATAAATTCGGGTTCACAAAATAAATAAAAAACCAACAAATAATTCACAATATTTATTTCATCCTTTGACATATTACAGACATCGTATACAAACATTGTTATATTCACAAAAGTACTTAAAATGCCTACATATATAACTTATAAATAAATAATTTCTTCATATGAACTAAAAGTTGCAGTGATTATAATTAATGACACGCTTGATAAGAACATAACAATGTATACAGCTAAGCTAAAATCCAATTATAATTTATATACAGGCCAAAAGCTACAAATTTCATTAAATAAACAATACCGGCCTAACGCTTATCTTATCGCGATATATATATATATATATATAGCTTTTTTGTATTTCGACAAGTATTCCTTATTACTGGTAATAAATGAATGCTTAAGACGTCTAAATACAAAGCTATCTACGTATGTGTTTAATAAAACATATGGATAAAAGTAATATATATTAGAAAATTTCGTTACTTAATTTTATGATTAATAATATAGGAAGGAATAAAAACATTGAACACGAATGGATAAACCGTTACAGTTACTGCACTTCACTATCATTTCTCGATATAAATACTTGAATAAACGTATGTAGGACGAAATTATTGAAGCGCTAATTAATATATTTAGTAACTATTTCTAAGAAGATCGATGTTCTTAAAAAGGCGTGATCGATGTGATGTACAAAAAATATCACAGCATATTAGACGAAATTAGCAAAAAAAAATAAGTTTTTTTTTTATTAATTTAAAATGCGTAAAAAAAACCAATGTTAATTTTAATTCAATTCATATTGAACGTTTGTATCACGTTTTGCTAACAACTAAAAGGAACTTGTATTGTTTTATAAACATTAAAATAACTTAACGAGTCGATTACTTTGGGGTCAAACGGGGTTCAAAGCGCATCGCATACTATTCATTGGATATAAGTACACGCCACTCATATTATTGCTAGATTACTTTAAAACTATAGGGAAGGTCTTCGGGAAAGCTTCCCGGGATGGAATAAAACAAATCAGGCATTCCTATGATGCAATCATTCAAGAAAAACACTAATGCATAAATACATATATATTATACTAAATGAATAATTTAATTAAGTTTTAAAATATTCGCAAGTCTTTTGGCTAAATCTAAGCACAGGGCGCACGATAAATATGACTACAAATATTAAATCCACTTTCGTATTTTAAAAGATAGGTTTTTTACAAAAACTAGTGGCATACCGTAACCGTTTTCATTTTGCCACCTAACTAAAAACTACCGGCTTAATAGCGTAACCTAACTCCGGACTTCGTCTAACCAGACTTGGAACACTTAAATATTTTAAATATCAACATATCCCTGAGTTGAATTTGAACCAGCAACCACTGTAGTGGGACTTCCGAAGTGTGTCACGACGATGACTTATTACAGTATTCATTACAAAAATATATATATATATATATATACCGAAATTATTGACCTTTTCCCAGCACAATGTTTTGAAAATATATCGTATTTCATTATTTATTTATTTTTAATGAATTTAAATTTCCTACACCGTCAATTCCAGAATCTACGGGCGTGTTTATATCGAGTTTCCTCGCAACGACCTTGGGGCATTAACTGAGCTTTTATTAGAACATCTGTTGCAAAGAAATGGGCACGAGGTTCCGATATAAATCTTTTATAGTTCGCGCGAAATCAACTTCCGATCGCACTGTTCGACCTTCATACAACCGATGTAATGACGTTGGAATTTTTTTCAGCATATTATATATTTTGTGTTTACACAATTGATATACGTAAACGATACATTTTTCGGAATTTTTATCATTATCTTTAAAACAACGGTATATTCCGTATACATTCAAAATTAAATGGCAAGTTTTTTCTAGGGTTGCTTTAAATAATCAATTACTAGTGAGTTTTAAACAAAAAATCAAGATATACTCATGACTACGGAAACTTCATGTTTAAAATATATATTTGCACTCTCACCATTAATTTTATCTAACTCAAGTTTGGAAATTCAGTTAAAAATGCTCGCCGCTTATATCAATTTTGTATAATAACTTGGCGCTGCATTCATAGACAACTTCTATAACAAGAATTTTTCGATTTTAAACTGCTAAATACTTATTTTGGCTTCGAAGTGTAAAGTGTAGTGTGTTAAATTTCAATTAACATTTTCAATAATTTAAAGCTGGTCTATTTCAAATTGTAGTAAAATATAACTTCCCTTAGTAGAGAGAAAGGCGGTCAGAAAGGGGATCAGGTAAGTCAATTAAGTTACAAATTTATTGAATCAATCGTTTGCGTTAGAAATTTGCTTGCGACCGAGTGACTAGAAGATTTAGTGAGATCTAATTATTTGAAGAAAATACTTATCAAATATTCTAGAAACTATTGAATAATATCGGTCGTATTTAAAAAATAATAATTTTAATATGGTATTAACGGCAATTTGTTCTAGACCAATAAGTATTTAGACACCTTAAGTAGACTAAGAGTATTTTATTTATACAGAATGATTCATTCAAATTCTACACAGCCGGGATCAATTGTTATTAAAAATAAAAATCAAAAACACACAAAATAGATATACACTCACAAAATTATATATTTGCTGCAAAATAAAAAATAACTGTCTTTAAATGAATTCATGTTAGTCTTGTTAATGCCGGCACATACTTCATCAATGTAAACAAAAAGTATTAGACAAAAAAATATTTACAATAGGTACTATTTTTTAAATATAGTTTCTAAGATTACATATAAGGAAATATAGTTTTAATGAAAACATTTCAAACATATTATAAATTCAATTTTACGACGTGATATAAATTAAATTAAACATTTGACAGAAATTCAATTCAATTGTATATTAATTTAATAATTTTATAAATAGCAAATGAAACGAAAAAGAATTATCGAAGACAAATTTTCAAAATACGACGAAAATAGACAAGTTGATTTTGATTTTACACATATATATATATACATTATATAAATACGACAATAATATGGAAGGCCGAAGAGGAAGGCAAATGTTAGCAAAAAGTTTTATTGTATTACACATTAAATATTATAAACATCAAACAGCTACAATTTCAATAATAATTCATATTAATATAACACTAGTATTGTCTAATCAATAATGAATGAACTAAATATATCGGTGGTTAATTATGGCAAAGTGAATGTAATCATATCAACTTATTTAAATATATAGTAATAAACCAGTTATTTTATATATAGACAAAATATATATTTCTTTTTTAATTCGATTTAAGCTTTTTTGACACAAATTTAATATTACAACTTTATATCTTGCTGTGTACTTACGTCATGTCATATATTGATTAGATTATGATGTAATGATACTTGGCTAACGGCCCGATGCCTTAATGTAAACACGATTGGTCGTGGGTTCAATTCACACTTTGGGTAATTTATATTTAAAATATATTCTCATTTCCCCGCTCTGGTACCTAAGACAAAGCGCTGCGTTGCACAAAATGGAGAACAGTGTGTCTTGACACTAGGTTCTCTCAGACTGCTATGAAGGAAAGCTATGAAGCTGCAAAAAAAAGACTTACTTATAGTGTATATATTACATAAATGCTTAAGAATATAATACATCAAAATTATCGATATTACATTAATAGAAACTTAGGGCAGTTATATAATAATAACGTATAATATATTGCAATGTGAGAAATTGTCATATATTCATATAAATACAATAAATACTATTTGATAGCAAAAATAAAATAATGATATTAAATTTGGAAGTTAACGCCCAACAAGGAAGGTAAATTTTATAGCCACTACTTCTTTACTAATCAGTCGAAGCTATGATGACTCGATAACAACAGCTTCATAAAATAATTGTTTTTAATATTATTTGAAATTTGCAAGATTTTTTAAAGTAAGGTAGTGTTTAATTTCCAAAAAAAAAAGAAATAGGAAATGTTATCAAACACCTTTGCTTAATTCATTATAGTTACTTAAAGTTGATTTTATTCATTTAGAAGAAAATTTAAGCTGCATTCAATATTTATTATTAACATTAAATTAATTATTACCTTTTTTTCAAACTACAAGCACTTAGTTCCTTATGTTAGTATCATATTATCATTATTATTTCCAGGGGAAATCCTAAACTTGAAGTGATATGTTTTAAACCTTGTCGATGAAACTCTAATCTATTGTAGGATGAATTATATGAATATTTGAAATTTAAAGAAAATATGTAATTTAATGAACACTAGTTAAAGAAAAAAATAACTAATTCGCTTTGTCAATTATCCTGATGAAATTATCTAATTAAGTCAACTGTAAAATGTATAATTTTCATTACAGCAGTTATTTTTTCAGTAATACATCAAAAAATACATAACTATTTAATTAGGATTAGCCAATAATACATCTCCATCAATCATTATTCATTATTGAAAATTTTAAATAGTCCATGTATTAACCAAAATTTAACATATAATAAACTTAATGTTTTTTTTTTCTTTAATAGATTTTATAAAAAGATGTATAAAAATGGTAGTTTAAAAAAAACAAAAGTTATTATAATTCATTGTTATAACCCTGATTTAATAGATAGATTAGGCCACATTTAAATATATTTTCCTTAAATGACATATTTTGTTTTGATAAAACAATTACTCAGGCAAAAGTGAAATGTCTATGGCACTTTATGGAATGCAAAGAGTATAAATCTACATATATATATATATAAAGAGAATGCGGAAAATACAAAGGCACATACATACATAAGAATCATATACTTATAATATATTCAATTTAATCCATATCTTAAAAATACAAAAATTAAATGCACCTATGAGATTACTTATACAGAAAACCTTTTGCCTTTGCTATTATTTTTTTTTACAATATTACAAAAATAATAAGTGTATAAATAAATATATAGTAAAAGTTATACACCTATACTTATATACTCTAGAAATATATTGAGATGTTACAAAGGGATATATTTATTAGTTATCAGTCAGAATAGTGATATCATAGAATACTTCAATAATCAAGTTGTGATGTTGTATAATAAAAAAGAATCCCTAAATACTTAGTTTACTAATAAATCACAATACCACTCAAATTATGCAGCTATGTTAGTTACATACATTGTTCTATTAAAGCACCAAAATAACAAAAAAACAGATCACACAGTAATTAAGTTTAAAATATATATAGAATGGCTACAATATCTTTGAGAAAAACTCTTAGCATTCTACTGATTCATCATGTTGGTAACCATCACATTGCAGAGAAGCTCAAAGCAGTGTCTGGGACTGGTGACTTTCCCTATAAAATGTACTTTCCCTTTACAATCTCAGCTCCTCTAACCTAATTTTTTTGGCTACATTCATTAATTTAATTATATATAAAAAAAAGTATCCATCCTATATACAATAATTACCAAATTAACCTCAGAATCGTATTGTAGAAACCAAATTTAAGAACGTATTTATAAAATAAGTTGAACAAGAAGACGTGCATTCAAATACACATTTAGATTCTTTTCGACATAATTACATTTTACTCAAAATATGTAGTAAAGTGTTTTATTACTTCATATAGTTATTTATTTTATAGAATCTAAACATATTTTCTTTTTGCTTTTATTTCTTTTAATAAAAAATGTTATTGATGAAACTGATGTAATTAACATTGTTATATTTAAAAAAGTCTAAACACTTCAAAGACACATTTATATGCATTCTTGTCGAATGTAATAAGACTAGAAGAATGACATTTTATAAATACATCCTTAAAAGTTAAAAACGATGTTCATTACACACAATTTACCACAGAACAGAAATAGAATAGAAATGTCATTTTTATTACAGACCAGAACTACAATAAATTACATGGAAACTCTATAAACTAACAGGAAAGCATGGTTACTATTATTAAATATGATTAGGAATGCTACATTTATATTATTTTTGTTCTGTGACATTAAAATTAAATATCTTTGGTTCGGCGACTAACGACCAGCGATAATAGACGCCGAATGCAAAACTAAATGTATTACAAGAGACAATTGTATGGAAATGTATGTATTGATATATATTTTTTTTATGTTTGTTAATTTGTATACTTATTATATGATGGTTTTTAAATATCCTGTATTTTAATGTCGACGAAAGTCAGCCTGATTTTTTTCAAGTTTTATTATTGTTTCAGCTCAATAATAATAGCTATTATTTAAAGCAAGGACATACGGTTTATACTATGAAAATATTATATTGTCGTTGGATACGGACAATGTGCAAAACTCAAGCAATATTTTTTTTACATTTATATTTAAATAAAGGTTAAACTAATAAAAACAGATTGAAGTGAAAAGTGTAGTGTAATTCACACACTTAGGTAATGGAAATAATTTTAGAAAATTTATAAGCATTTAAACAACGGGATTCGCTAGTCAAAGATTATTTCTAATGACAATCGTTTGGCAAGGAGGAATGCTATTTATTATATATTTTTGAATAAAAAGATATTAAAATATACATTTGTTCGAACCAATCCAGCCAAAGTGTAATTAGATGATCTCTAACGTTAGTTATAGTTTGTGTTAACAAAGTTGACTACTTTGTATTAACAAAGTTGAGAAAGGAGAACATGACCTATTGCACATCATATGTTCTACATCCAATACATAATTTCCATAACAATCACCTGTTAAGTTAAATAATAATAATAGAAACTAAATAATACAAACTACAGGTATCTATCTATATGCTAGCACCATTTAGAAAGAAATACAAGTACATACATTTTTCATGAGATTACTTTAACCTAAGTCAACTATAGAAATCTGTGCAAAGCCTATTAGGGTTTTATCATCGAATTGTTCGTTGGGTCCCGTTGAGTTCTGAAAGAAAAATATATTATATATAATTATGATGGTTTTTTTTCACTCAAAAAGATTACTGATAAGATAAACAAGTAAAAGGGAACAAAGGGAAGGGGGACGGAAGGGACAATCAACATTTAAAGTACTCCTTTCGTGTCCCCATAGAAGAAAATATGAAAAAGCAATGTTAATAATAGATATTTTTGTTAGATTTGTAGGTATAATTACATTACCATAATGAAATTAACAACTTTTTACATAATTTATAATTTTTTTTTGTAGTAACACAGGAGGGCAATGTTGATTTTGATATAAACACTATTACTCCAGATTGTTATTGTCAAAATATCTCGAAAAATATAATCAAAAACGTAAAATACAACTAATTTTCCAAATTTGAAGAATACATTGGCTTTATCAAAATATCGATATGCATTTTTAACTTAATCTTCATCTTTCACATTCAACAGATACTTTAAACGACTGATTGACCTATAAATATTTCACATATATCCTTACCAAATGGAATGTTACAGTTTTGACACTTTGCGGCATTTTCTGTACAGCCAACAATTTAGCTAGATTAGTTGATATAGGCACTGAATCCTGAGGGTCTACTAAGCTGGCACCTACAAGCTCTGTGGCAATACCCTCTGGCGTGTCCTTGCCGGTTATGAACTCAAAGCGTATATCGTTCAGCTCTTTACGGTTGTTTCTGTATGGAGTAGAAATATATATTTATTATTCATAAGAAAATTTTAAACGGATTCGTATTTGTAAAATATTAAAATATTTTCTTAAACAACACATGCTATTAGTTCTTATCTATGGTTATAAGATTGTTTTTGTATAATATGTTTTTGATATATAATATGAATAAAGAAAATACATTACTTTACTTTATTAACATTTTTTAGCAGTATATTAATATTTTGGAAATAAATATTTTGTTTATTAATAAACAAACAAATGCCAAACCAAACAGTACAATTTTTCTTAGTATTGAAACCAAAAATAGGAAAACTTTAAAATTCCAATAATTTATTTTATATTTCATATATGCTTATGTTGTTTTGCACATAATCTAATATCAAAGCATGAATATGTATGAAATCGCTATTAAGTGAAAGATATAAATTATAATATGTATTTGACATTTACCTTAGTCTGAGAACTAAGTTAATGACTGCAGGCTCCAACAGGGCTTGAGGAGCAGGTGGTGGTTGACAAGTCTCTTTTAATGCTTCCTGTTATACAAAACAAAATCTTAATTAATATGGTAGCTAATTATATATACACTGGTATATGAAGTAACTTTTACATTAAGAGTATATAATTTTTTAACATCAGCCTTACAGCAATAACTATATATAAAAAAACATATTAACAAAATCCTAGATTATAACTTACATTTCTTTTTAATTTCAATAATACAAAAACTAGCCACTAGCCACATGTTGCCTACAAACAAATTATATTACTAAATCCATACTTCAAGACCCACCTCCTCATTATCACTGCCACTCGAATCAGCCCTCTGCAATTCATTCATAGGCCTCTTATCAGGTGTCTCCTCATCAGATCCTGGTTCACCCTCATCCTCCTCCTCACTCCAGACCCATTCACCTGTCACTGTACGGTGAAGACGACCAGAGGCACCTGGTTGACGCTTGCTTGCCTGGAAATTTAGAATTTATTTTTGAAGTTTATATACATTGATTTTAAATACCATTACATTAATATGTAAAGGATATACTTAATACTCAAATAATACTCAAGTAAAATAACTCCTCCGGAGTTTAAAATTTTGCTCAGTTATAGTTAACATAGAGTAGTGCAGAATAGTAATATGTACTTTAAATAAATACATTAAATTAATAAATGAAATGTAACACAAACTAGCATATGTTTGACATATACATCTACGTTATCGTGACATACGCCTTTTTAAGGCAAAGGGCGTTTATGGGTTCCGAGACAACTAGTTAATTTAATTATTTGCTAATATTAAATCAACTGTGTGTATATATATATAGAGGACGCATAATCCTATTTAATTTACCTTATGAACCCTAGTTTCCATACTAGGTCCAATAGCGACAAGAGTTTGTGTCAAATATTTCTTATCTTTGGCCTTTTTGAAGAATGGGTGCTTCAGAAGCTCAGTTGCAGTTGGCCTCTTCGATGGATCCTTTTGGAGACAATCTATTATCATCTTTCTAAATGTTTTTCCATATATTTTGTATTGCTCTTTTTCATCGGCACCTATAAATACATACAATGATAGTAAAAAACCTAGTGCACAAATCTTTTCTTTTCGTTCGCAATATGTAATTTGGTCTAAAGTAATTTGCCAATCTAGTAATCACAGAACACACAATTAAAGAATGGATGGTGTAACTGTACTTTATTTTCAAATATTGTCTTAGGATATGCATAAAAAAAAAATATCTTTACATGACACTGTTTCTCAAAATACATATCAAATATAATTAAAAATATAATAATAAATTAGTTTATATAGTTTATAGATATCACCTGTGTCCAAATTAGGGGGATCATTTTGCAGCGTCAACATCAATACTTTCATCGGTGGGTATTTGTGGTATGGCGCGGTGCCGGTGGCCATTTCGATCGCTGTAATCCCAAACGACCATATATCGGCTTTGAAATCGTAGCCATGGTCCTAGAAAAAAATACAGTACAATTTTACTTCCAATTTTTGTCTCTTTATATAAATCAAATATATGTAAGTACAAATAATAATAGTAAGGAAAGTTATATCGACGCATACCCTTACTTTTCCCACAAAAATTCAAACAAACTTGGTGTAAAAACACTGTCTTTTCCATTTTCCACTCAATACATTCCCTTATTCTTACGAATACCGTCTAAAACTTTCCAGAATGTGGCATACCATGATAAATTTAATGTTTACACCGTCAAATTCCCATCTCACCTGCTCCATAACCTCCGGCGCCATCCAGCACGGCGTACCAACGAAAGTGTGCCTAACTTTCTGCCTGGACAGGTCTCTGCCAGTCGCCAGCCAGGCGGAGACACCGAAGTCCGCTATTTGTACTGCACCATCCTCGCCTAGCAATATGTTACCCGCTTTTATGTCCCTAGAAAATATTTAGGGCAATGAGACTGTGTTTTTTAGTAACATTATCAGAATATTCGCTTTTTTAAGAAATAGCTTCATGTTTCAATATTGGTACAAATATGATAGTAATAACTACATATTAAACGCCATTTACAAGAATATATCTATACAGTCAGCAGCAATAATTAGAAAAGTAAGGAATAAGTGCCAGGAAACAAGAGGAGAATACGTAACAAAGGAATAAGGAATTCAGTGCAATTTAATAAGTAAAACTCACAATGCGGTCTTAATAAAAAATTTCATCACTATATATTATTAATTTCGATATAGCATAAGTATGAAATTCACAAATTAATAATAAAAAAATAAAAAAAAATATTTAATATTATATAACGCATTATATATTAATTTATTAACATATGACAGGGGGAAATGTATGCTCCGTAATTATATGCGAACTTTTAGGAACATTAAGAAGCTATTTATATAGGCTCGTTTTTTTATACAAAATTTTAAGTACTTTTCACATTATATACGATAAGCGCATAGAATCTACCATTTTCGATTTACAAATATTACACGTAATCATATTGCAGAAACGCCAACTATAAATAAAATAGAAACATTTATTTGAGTGGAGATGGGAGTACAAACCCAAGAGCATCGCTTGTAACCTTGTCTTTCTTCTATGTATGTAAAATTCTGACTATTACTCATTTTTATTGCTCACAATATGTGTAAGCATTAACCTAATTTAAAGGGTCTCTGTTTCACATATATTTAGAAAACGTATAAATATGGAACTCGCGCGTCTTGAAAACCGTTTAAGTGCTCGGACCACTAAGCCATGCGTTCAAGAAGCGCGGGATAAAATCTAAAATCCGCTGCGTTAAAATTTTTATACTGTTTCTAAGTATATATTTTGCAATTTCCTAACTTTTAAAAATAGACTCTGTTATCCATTTTACGCCCAATTTTCTTAACATTGCATGAAGGCAAAACTAAATCGGGCCCGGCTTTATGTAAGAAATGAATAGAAATATAATCCTCAAGTGGGCATCGAACCAACAATCATGTTTACCGTCAGACACTTTCGCACTGTCCCATGACGGACGCTCGTAAATTTTGCTTTATAAAATAGAATAGAATTTTGCTTTAAGACATTTTTGTATTATCTTATGATGCTAATGACAGTGACAAAATGTGAGTTATGGCGAAAGTTAAAATTACGCAGAGTAAGTACTAGTGCGGCATGCGGGCGGCGCTTATGTAGAAGCTTGTTTTTCTACATATTGTCTTTCCTAAAAAGATAGTTTGTTAACAAAATTTGAAACAACTAGTTACTTGCATTTTATTTAACAATATTCTTTTTTTTTCATCTATTTCTAGGAATACTCTGAATTAATATTTTTCAATTTCACTCAATCACAAATCAATACAGAAAAATTCAGCTAATATAGAGCTAAGGGAACTATATAATTGTAGTACACACAATATCACTTTTATTCAAAATTATCTAAAAAATATTACAATTATATCGTTTAATTATTTTTTTGAAACATCCTTGAAAACTACCCTATAATACAATGTCACGAATTTCACATTTTATCTCCACTATTATTATCCCTTCGTACATGCTCTACTCATGGTGGGGATTACTCATGCTCCTGTATCATAGACGTGACCTTCCTCCGGTATCATAGACACGGTCCTTCCTTTCTACCTCTCTAGCCACTCACTCTTGCGCCATACATCTTTTGTGCTATTACTCTCATTACTCTCGATCAACCATGTTAAAGTACAATATTTTTTATTCCAACTATATAACATCCTCGCTCACATCTGCCACCCCATATATTTCCTTCCTGTCATACGAAAAGATCGCATCTGTATTGCATTTATCATATATTCTTTCTTATTAAAGTAAGCCTATATTTCGCAGTACAGTATGTTCTGTAGTACAGCATTGTGCACTGCCGCTGTATATGTGCAGCTTTCCTGACTTTCCACCGTCTCGTCGACACAGACAGCGCATTGTTAATCCTATAATAGGCGGAGTTACACCTTTCTACATATATTTCGTATGTTCTATGTCTATGAAAATATTTTTATCATTTTAAAGTGTTAATAACATTGATATTCAGAAAACGAATAAAAATTTGAACACAGCATGGTTCGAAACCGCGCCTATTGGAAACAGTCCACACTAACACCGTAAAACTTTAAAGTATTAAAAATATCTAATAAATAGCATTCTTTTCTGCCAAACGATTGTTCGTAAAATAATCTTTGGGTAGCAGAAATCTTACTTCTCAGATACACTACTGGTGTAATATCCACTTCTAGTACCTCTCCACCTACGTTCTTTAATTTAATTCAAATACTACATTTTTAGTGTTAGTAACATTCATTTAATTTAATAGCTTTATAAAAATATATTGTAACTAGACCAAGAAACCAACATTTTAAAATAAATTTCTTTTATTCACCAAGTGGATATCAAGCTAAAACTAAAAAACTTGATTTCAATGTTACACATATTAAAATTGCAAATATGTTACACATATTAAGCAGGTAATATTTATGAAACATCCAATTAGTAAAGTAGTAATTGTGCAACTACCGTGTATGCACAAATTAATAAATAATTACATATCGCAAACAAAAAGCCTAAACAAGTTGTATTCACGTAACGACGGTAATGGTATAGTATTTTCGCATTGTCTTTTATAAAGGCGCATGAATATTAATGAACATATTGTACTTTGAATGAAGTAAGTAAAATATATTTCGACACAATTTATTTTTATATAAGTCTTTCGCATTATAGCTTTGTATTATACGCTTATTACAACTTATATTTGTTGTTGTAATAGCATTCTCTCTTGCCATAACGATTGTTCGTAGAATAATCTTTGGGTGGCAGAAATTTGTAAAAATCTCTCTACAGAGATGATGCTAACAACAAATATAAGTTGTAAAAAGCGTATAAGAATTTCAACGTAGCTAGATGTAGAACGCATGGCTTAGCGGTCAGAGCGCTTGAACGGTTTTAAAGAACCGCGGGTTCAGCAGTCCCGCTGCGTTCATATTTTAATACGTTTTCTGTCTTTTTTTTTATTTACAATCATTGAAATTGTATATTTAAGCAGTTTGTGAAGTAAGTCATGTAGTTTACGTAGGCAACGCCGCGAGCGGGTTGCTGGTATATTGCAAAAACCCAATAAAGGATCATATAGCAAAGAGCGTTTCTATTAACTATTTTCACATTGCGAACAGAGGCGCCAACACGGCGCAGATATAAAAAAAAGTTTCACGCATAACAAGGTAGTCAGAGAGAACCTACACTCAAGACACTCCGTTCTTCACTTTCTGCCCGTATCAGAGACATTGCGTGTTAGCGGCCGTCAATGCTGCGCTTTGTCTCACAAGCTATGTTTCCGTCTTTTAAAACACTAATACAGTTTGTCCTTAATAAAAATTTCGTATGCACTGTCTCCATATGGGAATTTGATTAAATATTTATAAGACCAATATGTCAGTGTATTAGATCAAAGTTCCTTCAACTTAATTATTTACATAAAAATCTTTTTACAAACATTGTCATTTTATTAGTCCAAGACTTAAAAAAATTTATGAATAATAAAATAATGACATAGAATTTATTTTGCCAAAAAATAAAATACATTATAGCATAAAGCTGTATCATTTAACCTAATATAAATAATTTAAATCATTGAAATTATGGTTTTAAATATGCATAAAAAACAATAAATACCTGTGTATTTGTCCATTGCTGTGGAAATATTCAAGTCCTTTGAGAACCTCCTTAAGCACAGTAGCAATGGTGGCCTCATCAAAAACACCATGTTTGCAATTTGACACTCGCATCTTATGTTTTATCACATCTAACAAACTTCCACCTGAAATGTCAATATTTTATTAATTATATTATACTATTAATATTTTTAGCAATAGGTTTCTTCTTATAGTACCTTTAATAATATTTTATTACTACTGAGATAATAAATTCTAAGTAAAAAGTTTGTATAGATAAACTACAAAATGTTCCAATATTATAAAAAAATAATTTAGTTACTTTTGTTAATATGAAAATAATCACAGTTTAAGTATTAATTAAATGTATAAATAATAACTTTATTTTGAATTCTCTATCACATATTATATTTTAGTTATAAATAAGGTAGTTAATATATAACATTATTTACACCTAAAACTATTACTTATACTTTCCATTGCACCACGCAATACAATTTGCTTAACTGTCTTTGAGTGAATGCAAATCAAGCTAGATCAGACTCTTAATAAAATTGATTGAAACACAATGACTGATGTTTTGACCTTATCAATTTAGGTGGAATCAGTGAATGCTGTTCAATGACTCCGATGGCCCATATAAGTATGAAGAATACATATAGAAATATTAGTTTATAGAGAATAGTCTCATAACACAAGGTTATCTCTGCTTTCCCTGCTGCTCCTTCTTACAATAGAAGCTACAAAGTATTTCAATAGTTACATGTATTGTTTACCTTCTAATAACTTCAAGACTAGCCATAGCTCATCATTGACAACAAAACTGGTATAGTATGTTACAACATTAAGGTGGTTGCAGCTGGACATTGCCTAAAATGGAAAAAATAAGAATATATTTATATATATATAAATAATATATATATATATATATATATATTCAAATATATTCAAACTAACTAATTAAATATTTTGAATTCTGAATTACCTATTTGTTACATTGTAATGATATATTTTTTTAAGATTTGTATATAAATAATTTTATTGAAAATTTACTCTGTTTTATAGAGAATACTTCACTTACTTGAATTTCTTTCAGGAGCTCATCCATTGATGTATTCCACTTTTCTAAGTTAATTCTCTTAATGGCACATTTTTCATTTCTTGGTTTACAATATGCTGAATATACAACAGCTGTTGCACCAACACCTAGGACAAATGTTATAATAATAAATTATAAGCTTGTAAATTAGAGTTAACCAAAGTGTAATTTATATTTTTTTTATGAATAAATCAATAGGTATATCACTTTGTTATATTTTAATATTTTTTTGTATAAGAAAATTGATAGTATATTTATTCATAAGAAAATTCTATCTACAATCTAAAAGTCATAAAATATTAAGGAATAGAAAAATTCCGTACATGCTGTGGATATTAACTAAATTTGTAATATGATTTTATATATAAATCGACATAGTGTAAAGTCTGCTTGAATGATTTTCTCAACTCTAACATTTCAATACTATAATTGAGTTGCAGATGGAATGTTATAATCAACGAAACACGTTTTGTTGGCTACTTGTAAAATACGTAATGAATTGTTTACATTTGTCCGTCTGCGCAAATGGGCGGATTCCGTCAATACTGATGCGTATTAATGTACTGCATAACTTTTAACAGAAAAATTGTTTAAGTACAGATTTTAAAAATGCTCATTTCTCTTAAGATTTATTATTTTCTTTAATTACTTGAAAAATATTGAGTGAAAAGTAAACTGACAATCAATTATACAATATGACAGATCGCCTAAGAGATAATAAGACCAAACAAAGCGTATTACAATTAGTTTGTTTTGAATTATCGTAAAACTAATAGTAAGGGTAATTTTAAAAATAAAATTACATACCGATAACATCTCGTAGATCATAGTGCTCTTGACTATTGGGCCACGGACACGGACTATTTGCACTGGCCGCCATTTTGCGTGTGAATAAATTTCCGATGTTACCGGCAGTGTTGTGCAAAGAACATGCGGCACGTACATACGACGACAATGCCGATAATGGACGGTCGCATGTCCCAAACGATTTCTAAAATATTTACAAGTAACAAGATAATTAAATAATATTTTTGTAACATCAAATTATATTTTTTCTATATTTTTAATATTAGGGTCAAAAAACAAATAAATAAAAAAATATAATAGTATTTTTTATAATAAAACTTTTTTCTTTTTTGTAGCGAAAACTTTAAGTTTAAAGCACCGTTGGAATAATTTATTTTTAAGGACATGATTTTAATAATATCTATACATAACTAATGACAAGGCGTGATGTCATAAGCTATCAGTGTAATTGTTATCAAAAAAATGTAATTTCACGAAATATCTAATCAAAAGATATCAGTATTGCAATAAATTAATTTAATCATCAATTAATCATTTATTTATTAAATGGTATTAATATTAAGAATAGAATAAGTCCAGATCGTATGAAAATGAAAGTACGTCAGACTTTCGTGTCGCAATCGTAAATATTATTGTGTACTCTGTGGTAGCCTTATTATAAGCGACTGTGAGATTTAAATAATTCTAATTATACTTATATACATGTTTATTACATGTTATTACCGATATTTAATATAATGATTACCTGACGAAAAACTCCACTGACGCCTGCCGGTGTTATATCAGGCTTCAAATTTCTGTAATATAAATTTATTTACATAAATATATATGTATCAACGTTTTATTCACGACTTCTTACCTATAAGACAAGATGTATATATTACCTTCTTATTCACTTTCTTATCTTTAATATACTTTATCTACTTTGATTTGAAAAATCAATTTAGAAATTCAAAGAATGCTATAGAAATACGATAATCTGATAAGCTTGTTGTAAATTACTATTCAACCCTTGAAGGCATATTGCCTTTTTATGTATTTCTATTTGTATGTAATAGAAATACATAAAAATATAAGAAAATGGTAATTTATAATAAATGAAGCACTTACCGTGCAAGGTAATGTTTTAATAAAAAAATAAAACATTTTACTCTGAATTAAACTTAAGTCATCGTTTTATTTCTTTCAACTAAAATATTTCACTCAATATTTAATATTATGTAATTTTACATACGTTTACAAACTGAATAGATCTATTTTCTATTATTGCAGTCGCTAATGTAGTGTAACAAAATGTAATCTGGTTCGAAAATGAGTTCAACTGGCACTCGTTTTATAATCATTGACAGATCAAACTTATGATAAAATATGGCCTTAAAAAATTACGCCAACATTGTAGAATATATTAGACAGACAGTTAAGCTCGGACAGTGGAGGCGAGAGTTAATGCGCATTTTAAAGGGCCCTCTTAAGCCTATATACACTTGGTTCGTTAATCCGAGGCACTGCCCTAAGCTCATCTCTCTGCAACGCGATGGGGGCCCGGCACCCACACTCTTATATTTACCCATAGAATGAAGTCTATGAAGTGTCTTCTCTTAACTTCTCTAAGATATAAATATTAATAAGTAAAACTAATAATGAATATAATTAGTTTTACTATGTCGATTTCAGCTAGAATTTTCTTTATCAATTTGTACATTAGTTATATTTAGAGATAGATATTTGGAATCTGGCTACATAATTTAATAAGATTAAACTTAAATAATTTATAATTAAATATTCTACTTTTATTGAAAATAAAAATAATCGAATACTTTTGTCTTATATTAACGAAATAAATCTTATATTTTTGTGAAACTAACATAAAAGACGATTTAATTATAGTGACCGACTGAACGTTCGGTTTCCGTTTCGGCCGGCTTCGGTCAAAAATTGGACCAACCTTTCTGCCGCGCTGAAATTTAGTACTCGTGAATACCAGACGTCGCTTAGCCACTTTCGAGTAAGTTTGTTGCACCCGATTCTTACATACCGTAACCGATCTCGATAAATTATATATTAATGTTAAGAAAATTATAAACTGCTGACGTCATACTGAATGCACTATCCACGTTCCTCTTTAATAAGGCTGTATATTTAATAAGTTCTTGGACAAAGAGATCTGATGTCATCCCATCCCATTCTTACTACTTCTTTTGTAGAACCTACTAGCTCTTGAATGGAAGGAAGATTCCACAGGACCTTAAGGATCCGGGCTTGGACAGCTATGTCTTTATCTTGGCTACATATTGATGAACCTTTTGGAGGATGCAAAGATTCTGTCAGTGCAATTATGGAAAAGAAGCTACCAGAGACATATACCACAATCGACATACTTCGGGCATATCAACGTCTTAGGAAATCCATCAGACATATTGTTTCTAGTTATTTTCATATTCTTAACGGTGACTATTTGCATAGATGTAAGTAATCAAGGTAATACACTACTAACTTGCTTTTCGCTAGGGTATTGTGGACATGGAGTTACTATACTACAGGAATAATTCCACGTCTGTCTTATACTGTCTTAAAAGTATGCACTAAGATAGATATATTATATAGAGCTAACCGACTGAACTTGAAAAAAAGGAAAAGTTAATAAAATATTTGGACTTGGCCGACGAGATTAGCCGTATGGTACATTGCATCCAGTACTATAAGCAGGTTTTTGGCCGAAACTACTCAAATTTCAATAGGCAATCGCTGGACTGTATGTAGGAATTAAGAATTACTTGTAACAGCGCAAATCTTGATGACATTCGTCACTCTGATACCCTTGCCACCGATGGCTCTTGACTCTTGTCCTGCCATTGAGATACGTTTTCATATGTATTTTTTAAATTTTAATTTATTTCTTAGCTTCACATTGTATGTTGTTTTATATATTCCTAACGGGGTATTAAATAATAATAAAGTAAAAATAAATTAATTATTCGTGTTTTTAAATCTATAAATTATTATTTAGTGTAATAAAAGTAAGATTTGATTATGTATAAACTTAATAATTCCATTTGAATTGACACCCTCGTAGCAAAGGACAGCGTCTGACTGTAAGCTCGGGTAGTTTTGAGTTCGATTACCAATCGGAGCAATGAAGAACAGAGTGACAATAGGTCCACTCTGACTTGCCTTGACCGGCTGGTAAAATGTGAAGTTGAAAAAAAATATTACGTACTACGTTACTATATATTACACTGATTAGTAGTAAGGTTACTTTATATTACACAGATTTTTGCCAAAGTTTACTTATAAAGTTTAGGATGAACATGTTCATTATATTCATTTATTTATAAATTCATTCGGTGTCGACTGAAAACCTTGTAACCTACATTGCACTTGTAGGTAGAGTTTTTACGTAATTGCCTTTTTAAAGTTTCAGGCGGTATAAATTTTAGATTTAACAAAAATATTTTAACATCCATTTAAAAGCAAGCAAGCCATAAAAAATGGTAAAGCTTAAAAAAATATAAATGGTATTCAAAATATTTTGTTAAATAAATTCTTAAAACCTTATTACAATAAGCTTCATGTTCAATAAATTATAACGACAATTCAACCGAAAATATCTTACACTGATGACTTAAATCATGCATAAATTACAAAAAAAATATATCTAAATTAAAATTAATAATAAATAAAATCATTCACGCGTCTTCCCATTCACATATGTACCAAGAATAAAGAACCAATTAGTGTTGAGACACTTCTCTCCGTTCTCCATTGCGTGCTTAAAATTCTGTTAAAATTTATTAAAGTATTTAGAATTGTATATAATTTTCATTAATATACCAGCTCTATAATTTGGCCCTTTTTTAAGTAATGTACAATAAAAGTTATATATATATATGTACGTGTCTGACAGAACGAGAAAGTTGTGCTTTCAAATCTCATTTGCGGAAATACTCGTATTTATTAAATTTTTGACGAACGCAGCGCCCATGTCGCATTGACTTCTGCTACTCACAAGACAATATTTCTAAAGGAACACAAATGGAGAACGGAATCACCTACTTATACATAATATTGTATAATACCCGTATTTTATACATAATATTGTTTTTTATGAAGATATCATATTTAACAGCCACGTGTGAAATTGAATTATTTTCTGTGGCATAAAACGATCGTCAACTATTGAAGAGGTAGCGTCACACCGCGTTATTGGAACTTTTTATTAAACTCATGTGACAGTATAAGTAGCTCTTAGTTGTATCTAATATATGAATGGAAAAGCTTATTACCCTCTAGTGACGTCGGAACGCTCAAACGAATAATAATATACCGGTTTATAGAGAGTAGGTATGATGCCATTACTGATTTCATATTATAGTGTGTTTTACTTTTGTCACATAAAACATTTGGCATTTGGTCGCATTTCGTCTCAGCATTATCTCATCTCAAACTACCACAATACTACACTTAAGATGCTGCAATAGCAAATTAATTATCATCGATGGGTTGTGTCATAGTCATAGTTTCGACTGTAAAAGTTTGGTTTTTTTTGTTCCAGTAATAATTTGGAGAAATTCTTTCGTACCTAAAGACTACATTCAAAATGTAAGCTTGGTTCGCGTTATAGTTGCGACTGTGCTTTTTCTGTCAAACAGTGAATAACGGAATAATATGATTTATATATCGATTCCACTCCTTAACTGTGGTTATTTTGATAAGTGTTTTATGTCACTACATATCTATTGTACGCAAGAAGCTTTTGTAGGTTTTATTAAAGCGAGGGCAAATTAAAAGATAGTATTATATTACAAACAATTAATATATTTTGTAGATATATATAATGTAAATTCTCAAATAAAAAGTTTTTCTCGATTCTTGTATAATAAGTAATAGTTTATGGTTATTTATGGTTGTTTAATTTTTTATGCTTATATGAATCAAAAACTTGTAGTAAAATCAATTGATATTAATATTTTATCTCAAAGTGTGGTAAAAAAATAGATTATTTGCTTAAAAAAGCCTATGTAAGGAGCACTTAAAATTAAAAAAGAAGTGACATTGATTGACACGTACCTTTCTTGCGTCTTTCCTTCTAACTCAAAAATAAAACAGGATCTAACGTCTTAACACACGTAAAGTAGAGTGGTTCTCATTACACTTTAGCTCCGATTCCCCGTGTTCCCCTAACATTAAGGAACTTAAAATTACCCTCAAACCTAACATCTAAAGAAATAAATCTAAGCAAAACATGAATATGAAAAATTGCTTTAAAAATTCGGATTCTACAGTGAAAGTTCTTTTTAAATCGACGCAACTGTTGTAGCCAGTCAATCAACAGACAAGCTCAGCCTAAAACTTAAAAAAATGCTAAGCATTAGCAGCGTACAAATCCACACAACCTACTAAAATAGAACATTCATAACAACACTTTTAAGCAAATTAATATTATTTTGCATTTCTAGTCTAGACCTAATAAATACATATTTCTTGTTTTAATTCGTGATCCGACCTAATGAAAAATCTGCTTTTAAAAGCCTGGAAAAGCGAGTTAAGAGCTCGCTTTTCCAGGCTTTGTCTTCTATCAATCAATGTTGTCAGAACTTTGAATGCTATTTTGATCCCTTTCTTGTAATATTTTTGATGTTATGACAACTCAGCAAGGATGAATCAGTAAGTTAGACTTAATTAAAATAATATATTTCAAAATAGCAATATAATATATATATATATCCCGATATACTCTTGGTCCGCCAAGAGTAAACAAAATTTCTTAAATAACATTTGAACGCGGATTAGAAAAATAAATCCTCAATCACTTTCATTTTTAATTTTCCAAAATAACAAAAGTAATGATTACAGTAATATTTTTACTAATTAATATTAATTGTGGAAGCTACGGTAATTTCGGCTACAATCTCAGTCGATAACAGATTATCTCGCTTTGTAAAACTGGCCTAATATAATAAATGAAAAACTGTGCGTCATGTTACATTGGATAGGACAGTTAATGATATATTGTTTAGTAAGTATAACAATAACTATTGTTTGGAAATAAAAACACATAAAATACAGAAGATATAAAGACATAAGATATACGATATAAAGATAGAAGAAAAATTAAGGAAAAACAGATATAGTAGTAGAATCACAGTTGTATTATTATATACTAGCTGTGTTCGCGACTTCGTCCGCGTGGAATTCTAAAATTATTACATAAGCTATCTGCCAGTGAAAGTCAAAAATATTTTCCACTATCTCAATAATTTTGAAATGAATACCTATTGCCGCGTTGAGCAGTGAATTGTGTAGTGAATTTGAGTATGTCTGTATGTATGTTTTTGTATACGTATGTATGTATCTATTTATAAATCTATTTATGGATTGTATGATTAATACCTCATTAAAAGTAATGTCAAACACCTAACCGTTTATTATTATAACAGCTCTCTTTCGTTATTTGGAAGAGATGGCTAATTAGCCATAAGACGATATTTTGTACATTTCTCTTTTGTACATTTCTTTTTTGTGTAGGTATTGTGCTCCTATTTTCATGTTTCAATTAATGTGGTGTACTTAGCAAGATTTGTTCTCGAGCCTCTTTAAATTCATAACAACGCTACGGCCAAGTTCTATAGGCTCACATCACAACAAAGGAATGAAACTTCCTAGCGACTGACTGACTGACACTACTAATGTTTTAGGTATTATGAAAATGTTCTCGGGTTCAAAAGAACTTGGCCTTTTCGAAGGTTTGTGTGGAGACATAGGTCCAACACGTGGAGGCCCCTTAAGGATAGCAATGTATTTTACTGCGACGCATCGGCCGGGATCCGTCTCTGAGTAACCACAGGTAATTGCCCAGAGATGGTCACTAGCACCTGGTGTAGGATACCAAGTATGGAATACTAAGCTGAGACTGTGGAATGGAATTTAGACGGACTGAGTACTGGGCTGGCTTGCATGAGACTACCAAACATCCACCTTTTCAACAGTTTCAGATTGAATGGTTGGCGGCCGGTGACTCCCCTCCAACTAGATGGGCCCCCATAAAGCGGCGTAATGCCTTGGGTCAACATCAGTTTGGTCAGCTAATGTATGGTGTCGAGAGTTGTGCACCGGTTTCACCATCAGGAGAGCGCTCGTGAGCGGGTTGAGCACTTCCACCTTTCCGAGCATTATCTTGCATTGGCTGGCAGAGTGGAGCACTCTGCCAGCCAAAAAAGGCAAGAGGTGGGGATAATGTCAATTCCTCTCTGGAGGCCTCAGGTCCGTGGGATCGCCACTCCCCAACAGCTCGTCACAAGCTGCCATGCAGGTGAAATATTATATTATTATAATTATTATTAGGTGGACTGAGAACCTTGTCAGAATTGCGCGAGTGACTGCTGGAAATGGTTTTCTATGGGGGAGGCACATGTCCAGCAGTGGACGACTTCTCGCTGACGATGATTATGATGATTAACATAGATATAATTTTATTTCATAAAAGCAAATTAAAAAGATTCATTAATTGTGAAACTTTGTGTCTAAGTTGGTAAAAGTGATGTCGTAAAATTTTGTAAAATAATATAAAAAATATTTAGTACGACTTAAACTGAAACTTTAATCTGATTTGTGTAAACTGTACCGAGAAAGTAATCGTAGTTAATTATATAGTTTCCAAAATTTTATTATAAAAAGACATATATAGTTTATTATACAAAAAAGATAACTAACTGGCACATCCATGCTACGATCAACGCGGGGATTAATATTTTTGTTTCATGAGAACACCTTCGTAATTGTAGCTTATTGAGATAAATCATAATATAAATAGAGCTTTGGCAAAAAAATCGTTCATAAAACACAGTGGTGCCAGACAGTTCGTGCCTACTTAAAATTGAAATAAAAAAATGTCAGGAAACATTTTATTAAGGGTAAGTTTTAGAATTATTTTTAATCAAATATTGCTGTGTATTAACAAAAGAAGGAAAATACAAAAAAATCTAAACTCATACAATAAATATTTAACATGAATTATGATATATACTCAAATATAAATATATTACTGAAAAAATAATACGCTAGCTATCGTAGAAATACATAAATTTACCAATGAAATTAAAGCTTAAAGTTAGTGAATATAACTTTTTATAATATTTCTCACTAGCGACCCGGCCCGGATCCGCTCGGGTAATAAAGCCTATATAGGCTTAGCTATAACTTTACGTTGTGATTACATTTAATGTCATAAAATTTATTAATATATTATACGATAATGTCAAGAGTAAAATATCTGAAATAGACACTTGTTTATACAAGTATTCCTCTAAAAGAATCCAAAATCAATCTTATAATAATACATTTAATTTCGTTTTAAATGAATTTAATGCAAAATTTAAACTAAAAACGTTTCACAAAAATTTAAAAATACGATTTACTTTGTGACTGGGCCGTACTGGACCGTAGGTGTATACCATAGTAGAAATTAATTATACTAATTATATGGTATGAGTCAGCGAAGAACCTGAAGCAAGTCAGTATTTTTTCCGATATATTTAAAAAAAATTGCACCTAACCAAAATCTATATATTTAAGAAACAAAATCTTAAATTCTAAAACTAAAATGGGTACAACGTGGCACATAATAACTAGTACAACTGGTAAATGTAAAGTGTGTAATAAACCAGTGGAATTAAAAATACATAATAAGTTAATAAGTAAAGATCTAGAAGTGGTAAATATTTTTGAAAATTACTTGGCATAAATACCAGTTAAAGTTACTTCCTTGTTGAAATCATCTTCGTCAATTGCAGTCAAATTATTGCAAAATAATATTAGTCGCTTAATAAAAATGTTAGTTTCGACCATGTCACACCAGAAGTAATTGTCAAAACTTATAAAACTCTTTGTGTAAAAAAGACTGGTGATTTTACGGGTATATCTGTAAAACTTGTGAGCTCTATTATACACATCGCACCTCAGCTATGATATTTAACAAAGGTATTTTCCCCGACCTTATGAAAACCAGCAAATTATTACTATTATTTAAAAGTAAATAAAATAATGAACCTACCAACTATAGACCTGCCAGATAGAGGTATCTATTGCCATCACAGAGCAAAATTTTAGAAAAAAATATTCTTAATCAGCTATCTGATTATTTTACTAATAATATTTTTTTCATTATGCGCACACACATCGCGTTCTAGTAAAAAAAATCATCTGCCTCTAGTAAAACGTATGGTTTTACTAGATAGTTAGGCAAATGTACTGCAGATGCAGGCGTTGCGCTTCTAAAGTATATCTATAATGCTTGGGATAGGTCACAGAATGCAATCGCAGTTTTTTGTGATATATCTAAGGTTTTTTATCTTATTCCATAGATTACTGCTTTGATGCAATGCAATTGATATGGTAACGATATTTATAATTCAAAAACGCCGTTTGTCCGCCAAAATATACATGATTGTTTAAAAAATAGTCCTAGACACGGTATAAATACAAGAAGTAAAAATAAACTTCAAAATGTGAATAAATCATTTATGTCACATGGTATATGTATGTATGATAAAATTCCACAAATACTTACAGACTTGCCACTTGAACAATTTAAAATTAAGATTAAAAATATATTATTGAGGAAAGTATATTATTCTATCCAGGAATATTATTCTGATGTCAATGTGTGGAATTAAATGCTCTCGACGCTCACTTCATATCTATCACTAACCTTCCGGGTAATGATAGATATGAAGTTATTGTAAAATTATATTTGAAAAGAGCAAGTGTTGAGTTTCTCGCCGGTTCTTCTAAGCAGAACTGCCTTCCGAGCCGGCGGTAGCTGCGGCTAGGACTGACAATACTGACATTTTATGTTAATTAACGATTCGAAAGTGCTTGTAATAGTCTATTTGTATAAAGAATATTTTAATTTTGATTGATATGATAAGTTCGCACACTAGAAAAAAATATTATAATGTTCATTTTGTCACAACTATATATATTTTGTTACAAATCAAGTGCTACATTTCTTTAGTAGCTCTATAGCCAAGCTCTATATATACCTCTATAGGTATTACAAAATTAACGCATGGCAAATAGCGACTGCTAAAATATGATACTGTCTAAGATAGAAAAACAGTTCTAGTAAATAATATTACGAACATAGCAATATTTCAATATAAACCATTACGTATATATATATATATAAAAATATACTTGCCCATTTTTGTCTGTCTTAGGTTTATATTGGCTTCTTTCCATGACGGGCACCATTTTGAAAACGCCAAAATTTTTGTCGCGAACTTCCATTATTATATAGTATATTTGGATTGCAAAATGTTAGTCCCGTTACTGTATATCCCTGCAATAATATAAAAATATTAGATTTTTGGATACTATATATATGTATACTACATCGTCTTGCATTAGAAGTACCTACTATAAAGTAGTAACTTTTTGCTTTTATTTATACGCTAAATATAATAGTATATTTAATATTGCGCAATTTTTTATTCAAAATGCTGTAAATAATTTACGTAAAGGTAAAAACCAATAAAATTGCGCAATTACTCAGCATATAAGCCATCACCTAAAATAATATTCCTGAAAATTTTCACGGCGTGAAACGGAGTGAAAGTGACACGGACACAAACAGACAAAATTAAAAAAAACTGATATAACATTCATTTATCATAAAAACCTAAATAAATACTGTTTCAGTTGAAAAAAGTAGGTATAATTTTAAAACAAAATTTGCTTATTTATATAATAAGGCTTTTTCGAATCGTCCACATTAAAATTATAATAAAAGCAATGGCAGTAATTAATAATTTTAATCTTTATTCCAAATATTTATAATTGATAAAAAAAATATATTTTTCATTTACCACAAACACATCATGGCGCAGTGGGACAATTTTTCAATGTAAACGCTTTAATATTATATTTAAATTATTTTTATTTTGCCACTCTGGTACGTTCCCCCAATTATCCAGCAATATCTCGACTTCAAGCGGAAAGTGTAGAGACCGGAGAACCGGACCGACGGACTACCATAAAGGAATTGAACCCACAATCACCGTATTCACGTAATAACCAACAACGTCTCTGTTAAAACAGATTCAACAATTCATTACAGTTAAAAACATCTGCTACAGACAGACCGACACTGCATTGATTTAAATTACGGTCCTATTGGCATACTTTGGATACAGAATAATTGTAAATTAATATATGTTTTAAAAGAATAAAAAAGAATTAAAAAAATATTAGTAGTTAGTTACAATGTATATATTTTTATGTTCACACCTATTCTCCTATATATATATATATTATTACTAACACTGCGTTACAAAATTACAGTCAAATATTTTCATATATTGGAAAAAATAACATCAACAATGTAGGTTGTTACTTCAGACACACAATAGATACCATAATTTTAAGTGCTCATGCGCAAAAGCAATAAACAAAATCTTAAGTACTTCGTTGCACATATTATACGAATAAAGTTTTATGCCAATACTTTAAACAAATTAAAGTATAACTTAAATTTAAAATCCTATAACAGTACAACAGGCCGAAAGTTTATTAAGTTCCTAAGACAAGCGCATTAATATTGTGAATAAGTTCCTTTATTTAATCTACCTTATACAGCTATTACATGAATTGCTCCTTCTGTCTGCTTATTATTGTACTTCAAAAACTCCGTATATACACAAATACTTACTAAGCAATAACAACAAAAGCATAAAATGTATGAATTGTGATGTGAATTTACAATTCAATCTGAACATCTTATTACAAATTATAATAGACTATTAAAAATTTATTAAAATAAAAAGTAACTCAGTGAAAATGAAATTTATATTTAAATATTTTGAATTAATTTTATGAGAAGACTAAATGAACAATTGGAAAACAAACTACCCCGTATTACATTTAAAAAAATATATCTTATAAAGTAGGTCTTACCAATTACTTTCTACCATATTCACTGTAATCCTATACGTTTTAGATTTTCACATCCTACGTAGAAATAGATTGACCTTTAAGTCAGTCACAATAACACTAAAGGGGTCCGCGCGTACGCGCTATTAAACTAACTCAGACTAAAGTGTGTCGACTAACCCACATGCCAGTGGTAGCAGGAGCCGCCAACAATTTATGTAAAAGAATAGAAAACAAAATTTTTTGAATGTTTTTTTTTAATTTTAATGATTTGAAATGCTCAATATACTGTATTTACTTAATATAAACTAGATTAAAATAATAAATCTACCCGCAAACTAAGAATCGAGTAATTTAATAAAAAAAAACGGAGGAGGAGTACGTACCGGCAACACTTACCCTCAACTATTTGTTTAAAATAAATGAATTTGGTCATTTAGAAATATTCGTATGCCATATATTTTCTTTGTCACTGACATAACTAGCTCACTGGTTTGATTAATCACTTTGTTATAAGCATATTATATATATATTACTTAAAATATTGTTCGAAAATAAATAGTTACCAATAGTGAAGAATGAATATGTACATATATGTAACAAACCGCTTGTACAAAGCGTAACGAAACGGTTGGAAACGTTTGAAAGATTGTTATCGCGGCTATATCCTTCCCACAGAATGGCATAATAAGTTATTTATTAAACGAATGAAAAACGTAAGAAAGGTAAGAAAAAATGTCAACCACAGCTATTTGCAATAGTATTTTATAATTTATATTGCATTTTTTTTACTCTCTATACACACACACACATATATAAATATATATATAATACTTATAATAACGTTTCTCAAACACAGTATATTAGTATATAACACAGAGTATATTACAGAAAAAGAAAATTCAAATATAATGATAAAAAATATTGTAAATACTTGTTACTTTGGGTGCTTGACTCCTGGTATCCTGCACGCTGCAGAGCTCAGAATGATCTCTGCGGATGGCAATCAAAGTACAGGCCAATAGCGAGTAACCAACTGAACTATGAGTGTGGCGTTTATGCGTCGGCTCGCTATTCCTAATGCACCTTCCTCAGATTCTGTCATTTGATTTTTTTATTATAAAAACTACCTTCAATATCGGAGTAAATATAACTATGAAAAGACCAAAAGCTTTGTATAATTTTTGATGTTTCATATTGAGCAAATTTAATTGACTAATATTTCGTTTTTTAAATAAACTGTTACCATTTTTATTTTATTTTTTATTTCTTTTATTTTCACGGATAGGGATATATGTACTTATTATTGCCGATTAATGTAAAACTAGCTCTTTAACGTAACTTTCGCGAGCGTAGAATATTTCAAATTAATTTTGTAACCGTTATTAAAAATATATATGCATGTGAAATTTCATCCAAATCAAAAAGGAATATTAATAAAATTTACATTGACAGTAAATGAAAATTGCACAGCCCTTAGTTGTATTGAACCGCCTTAAGTTGTTGCCCTAAGTTCAAACCAACTTCAATTTAAACTTCAAAGAATCATTCATAATACTGTTTAAGATAGACAGTAAAAAAAAACAATTTATACATACATATTATATCCACATATTTTCTATACTATAGAGGTAATAAAACAGTTAAATAGACGTTGGATATATTTACCATAAAATATTTTAGGGGGAAGAAACAATCGTTATAGAAAAATATCATTGGTTTTAAGAGAAACGTCTGTCTGTTAGTCTGTTTCTTGTCACGCTAATCTCTTAAGCTACTGGACGATTTAAAATGTTTTTTTTAACTGTATAGCTACATTGTGTTGTGAAGTTGAGGCATACCAAATAAAGAACCATAGTTGACTAGTCAACAGAAATATGGAAATACTGTACTACTAATGTTTTAATAAAAGTTTTTGCTTTAAAGAATTGGAAAATTTGTAATATTATTATTATTCTTTCGGCTTAATTTTAAATGTGAACGGGTGAGAAATGGAAATAGCAATGTAATAGGAAATAATAATGGTCATAAATGAAGAAGGTACGGAAGAAACGTAGTTGGGTGCAGCAACTAGAACATACAGTATCACGCTTTTGTCCACATAGCAGAGTGAACCTAGTGTCAAGGCACTCCGTTCACCACTCTCCACCCGAATTCGAGACTTGCGAGTTGAGTAGCGGAATTCAACACAGTGCTTTGTCTTAGATACCAGAGCGGAGATATGAAAATAATATTAAATATAATAAGTCCTCCGAGGGAATCGAACCCACATCCAATCATGTTGACGATCAAACGCTGTAACACTGCTGAACGATTGCCTCTCTTTCTCAATAAGTAAAGGCACATTACCTCATACTTAGTGGAAAGGAAAGTAATTTTCTTTGCACTAGAAGTGCCGAAGTGATCATCATCATGTATTCAACGAAAGGAATCTATGACAATTCAAAACAAACTCATGTATGGACAAACGATTAGAAACTGAGATGGTCTCAGGTTTCATTTTTATATTTGCTCAATCAGCTTAAAGTTAGAGGTTAAAGTGAAGTGAACGTGACTTGAAACTTCTATGGGTACAATGTTTTATTAAATAAATGGCTATATAAGGCAACGAGGATTGGATTCGAGGAAGGCTCTCTCTTTTCGGACTTCCTTCTTCTCACCAGCAAGCTATGATTTTCAGTTGATACAAATATTAAAAGACAGAAAATAACGTAATACGTTCAGAACGTATACAGCTTCACTAGAATATCACTCTCATAAAATTACAGCAAAAGTCATCGCTTGTCTGAAAAGGACAACTTGTTTTTTATGTATTAGAAAATACCCTACAAAATACTACATACATACTATATATCTATGAGTATGGCCACTGATCTATTTAAAAAATTGGCCACCGTTAAGTGTCAAATTAAATGACACATAACGGTGACCATATTTATATATCAAATTTAATAAACTATCCGTTTATTATATTTCCGCTCAGGTTATTTTATACCACGAGCAATATGAGAATCTAATTTCATGACTGCTCTAGACTGTTCTAGCTGATATTAATTCAAGTACAATTAGGTACTTAATAAGTTCGCCGTCATATTAACTTAAGCTAATTTAATAAATTACAACGGTCACAAACATATGTATTGGTGAAAGTTTTATTTGATATTTGGTTAAATTAAATTCATCCGAACAAATCCATTTACCAGTGACTAGTTATTGAGCAATTATTTTGCAAGATACTACTTCAGCGTTTATAAAATGTATATAAAATTTTACTTTAGTATTTTAATTTTACTTTACTTTAGTGTACATATATAAGTAAAAATTTAAAAGTAGACTCCGGTGTAAAAGTCTTACAGAAATGGGTAAAAGATAGCAACCTGTTGTCTGCCCGTTTTCTAAGTTTTCGTTTGTTTTCATTTTATATTAATCAAAGACAGCGGATTTCATACATAATCATAATCAAAGACCTTTCTTTACATAACTTGAGTCGGATTGGACAAATCACGATCATTGATAGTTGTAAGGTGTGTCTTCACTTCTAGTCGTCGTCTCAGCCGTTCGACGGCTCATCCTCGATAGGTCCTGCGCTTCCACATCCAGCAGTTTCCGGTGACCTTGACCAGCGTCGGCCCTGCCATGGCAGCGAGTCAGATGGCATGGCAGCGGGGCCTGCCGCTACTGAGCGTCAGCCGGTTCGTGCTTGTCACTCGAGAACCTTTCTGCCCCAACCGCTATCAGCTCTCCTCTCTATGTGTTCCACACACTGTCACTTCAGATTTTTTTGTTTCTGATTCACGTGCAATTCACACACTATATCCCGTAGGTAAATACTAAGGATTGCTCTCTCTAATGCCCGCTGGGTGACCTTGTCTTCATATGAGACACATAGCTAACGACCACGTCTCGCTTCCGTATGCCATCACTAGTAACACACACTGGTCAAAGATTTTTATCTTGTCGGTTTCCGGACTCTGCCTATCTGAGCTGAATCGGACAAAAGGTCACATGTAGTATTCGCCATAAATGAATTAGTCAAAAGCTGAAAAACACTAGAAATTTTGACTTTTACAAAGAATTAGCTTTGCCTAGGCACACAGCATAACAAGGACGACTTGATTTCTGGAGAAATAACCGTCACACAAACTTGAAAATATAAATTATCAAAGAAATTATTATGATAGATAAGATTTTATATGTAAAACGGTTTTTATTATATATCATATTAAAAACTTATCTCATCACACCTGATTTCAACAAAGACAAATTTCATACTCCTATGGACAAAGTTGCATTTTAAAAACCTTCCTTTCACTTAATTACTAACGGTAATGACTGTTAACATGATTCATTTAATTGTGAAAAATGTAAAGTAAATAATGATTTACTTTGTTTTTATATTTTATATTGAAATAGTTCTTATGGAATAAAAACTTAACTGAAATTAAATGGCTGGACAATTGTTAAACGACTTGTTTTCTTATAAAAATACCTGTTTACATTTAACAAGCAACCTCCTGCTACCTGGTCAAAGAAAACCTAATGTGAAGACACTCCATTCTCCGCTTTGCGTCCTCCGCTTTCCGTCCAATGCTAGACAACGCATGTTAAGTGACGTAATTGAACCCTTTGTCAGATACCAAAGCGGGGAAATAAAAAATATTTTAAAACCAACTCACACACATTGTATTAACAGCCCGACACTGGGCCTCAGTGGCGCGATCGGCAAAATAAAAATCATTGTTTTGAGTAGAACTGTGATAAAAGTCCTCAATAATATTTTTTATTATATATGTTTTATGTACAGACAGTGATCAGTTACATTTTTATTATATGTATAGATTACTATTGGATATTATATACCAAAGCATTATACATGTTGCATTGTAAATGGAAAAAAAAACAAAAAACAAGGATGAATATTTGTTATGGTTCAAAATAAATTAGTGGCCTTGTAATAAAAATATGCTTCTTAATTTACTGTTTTTATTTCGGCTTAGAACTGTTGAACTATATATATATATATATATATATATTTACATAATTATTTACAGGTTGTATGCATGTGGATGTTTTTGAACACCATGTCGGCACTACGCGAAGACGCCGCACAGGACTTTATTGAGCATGTATTGAGAATACCTAACCCAGAGAGAGTTCTGAACTCAGTTTTGGGAAGATTGGAGAGAAATAGGCAAGGACAGAAGGTGCGGCCGAGATTCGCTAATGATGCTGACTGCGAACCAGAAGTAGTTTATTTTTAACATTTTGTAAAGTATTATTCATACGCTTAGGAAATACAAAAACATCTTCTTTCTTTGGGTTGGAGAAATTTGTAAAAACCTCTCCCTACAGAGATGCTAACAACAAAAATAAGCTGTAATAATAAGATATAAGTAATAAGTAAGAATACGTATAAGAATTTTGACATAGCCGAATGCGGTCAGAGCGCTTCGACAGGTTCCAAAAGGTGCGGGTTCGAATCCCGCTGCGAGCAAATTTTTATACGTTTTATAAAAAATGATTTTCAGAAGACATTTTTTTATATTTTATTTTAATATATACATTTGACAGTAGTTATTGAACCTGATGTTTCCATTACACTCCATTGCAGACGTCATCGTCACTAGGGCACCGTGGAAGTTATTTGTTTACAAACGATGTTTGTCAATGCGAATCTCTTTCGAAGAAATGTACTAATACCGAACGCATGCCAGTGTAAGGAATTATATCTGAAATATTTCCGTTTCCCCAAACTGGTAAAATGCTTAACACATTGAATGTTGTCTATAATTAGTGGAAACGGTAATGTCTATATCACTCCTCTTTGCGGGGTAGAATGTGCAATGAAAAAATATTTTTATTATATATACCGACATTGAACATAACTTGTTACAGAATCTTCCAGAATACACTGAGTCACTGCAAACCTCTCAGGAACGCGAATTAAGACAGCTTGGCTCGCAGGTATTCCATTATGCCATATTTTGCACATTGATATCTCCACCCATTTGCCACTTACACTAAATGTATGAAACTTTCACACTCCTCCAAAAAGGATACAAAAAATTACCTATTAATATAATGACATGGTTTGAAAAATCTTCATACATTCAATTTTGAAACTTAGTTCGACAAAAAGTTTTTTATTTACACACACACACACACTTTTTAAGATTACCATATAAGACATTTTTTATTATGAAGAAATTTACACTTGTAAATTTATGCCATTGCTGTTCTTTTTCTCATAATTTGAATAAATTTGAACCCATTGAACTGTCCACGATACTTTTACGGATATGAATTTTAATAAAATTTAATCTATTTATTTTAGCAGTTTTACACTTTTTCCCTCATAGCAGGATAGTGTTGAGTGGTGAAACTCAACACCGAGCTTTGTCATAGATACTTAATACGCCGAAATAAAAATATTACATTTAGATATTGGCTATGGCTAATGGCAATCGAACCCACGACCAATCGTTTACAGTCAGAGGCTACGCCACGATGGCCTATGGATAAATATATAGTAATGACGTATTAACGCCACCATAAACACTATTAAGAGTGAAACGCTTACGAAAGCTTCACTCTCAATAGTCTTTTATGCCTTGAGAAAATCTTGGACAACTCATAATTACGTAAAATATATTCGACAATGTAACACGTGTTTTACTATAAACAACTTAAACATTGTATGCTTTTCAATTTTTGTAGCTTCATTTCTATTATTTTGAAGGGAAAAAGATAGATCGTAGTTACTTATCACCTATTTTACTTACTGCCCAGTTTCCTATACTGACAACAAGCCCCTGAATCCAAAGTTATAATTTGTCTAAGCCTTTTTAAGCACCCAATTCATATTTTAAACAAATGTTCAGCCAACTAAACATTGCACTCAAAGCCATTGTGAACTGACGACCACATCGCATACTAGGCAAGAAAGGTTTAATTGTAAGCGATTGCTTAATGCCAAACTAATCCTTAGCTTGAAGTTAGACAGATTTTAATGATTAAAAACTGACTATACTCGTATTAATTACAGTGAAACTTGAACCGTAAAGTAATATATTAAATTAATTTCACAGAAGCACTACCCCATATGCCACTTGGAAAGAAAGATCCACAGGCTTAACACTAACGAGTATGAGTACCGACCGGCGTATTACGAAGAGGTACGATGTACCGTGACCCCCGGTGACGACGGTGACGTCACCAACGAGGTAAACTACTTGTTGACTAATACGAGACATATAAACATTTATTGTTCTATTTTATAAGTTAAAGTACTTGATGCCCTCTTGGTGTTGCTATCACTGCTTTGGATCCCTGCTGAAACCCTATAAGATGAAGGGATTTGATATTCGGAGAACATAAGGAGCGACATCACGACTTCATTAGATTCTACTTAAGACCTTGAAATGGGTAAAAAATTATGATTGTAAAAAGTTATTGCTTTCCTCTATGTACATTCTAACATTGCATATAGAAATAGCGTATACGTATAAAAAACTACAAATGTCATACATAAACTTGTGCTTAGGTATTTCATAGTAATTTTATTTAAACACTACTACTACTTCGGACACAGTCAATACCTTTGTTAACAAAATCTGAATGATTATATTCTTTCCCGTCACCCAACTATGTTACACACTAAGACGTAACGATTTATATATGAGAAGTTCAGAAGTTCCAAAATATTTTAATTGCTTTATTAATAACGCTTATCATTATACTATACATACACTATTATTACATATTATATTATTATACATTACCCGCTCGCGGATTCGTTCGTATGAGCTATAGCTGAGTAAAAAAAAATACCTTAAATTAAAAAAAAAATGGGAGACAAGGGAGCCTTTGTTTATCCCTAGATCCTGGGTATTTCTAAATAACATTTCGTGACAATCGGTTCAGCGGTTTGGTTGTGATGATGATAATGACGTTACAGACAGACAGGCCGACAGAATTACTTTCGCATTCATAATATTGATATGGATTATTTCTATTTAGTACATGTTACCATTGAAACTGACCCAAAATTAAAATAACTTTCCAATTTAATTGTGAATTCTTTCACACCAGATGATTGTATTTTTTTTCCGCTTTACGCTTTTCTCTCTCAGCAATAAGGACCTAGTGACATTCCGTTCACAGCATTTCACCCGAATTCGAGACGTTGCATGCCGAAATTTCACTTATTTGGCCTCAACAGCCATATTTGTCTTACCGGAGAGAAAAAAAGAAAACAGCACAAATACAACCATTATGTGAAGTGGGAATCTAACCTACAACCGTCGCGTTTACTGTATACGTATCCCCCTGTACCACGATGGCCGTAAAGTTCAATATTTTTTATTTTTTATTTGTTACCGAAAACGGCCCACCAACTTTTACTATTGAAGGATTTCATTATTTCATCTAGACCAATATGGTTGTCTATCATTTGCACCAGATCTTGACAGGGAGAGTACGCATAACGCTGAACAAATTGTGTAAAAGAGGATTTCCATTTACCATTCGACATCAAGTGTTCTACTCTTCGAAATTTACTATGCCCCAAGTTCTTCTCAGGGTTAAAAGCTATACAACAAAGAACATCATAAACAACAAGGTACTGTTGAAATTGAAACTTGGACCAAATATTACAGTAATTCCTTGAGGGTGGTTATTTTCTTGTCTTTTAAACTTACACATAATATGTTTTAAACGAATGTAATGTTTTTTCAGCTTAAGGATTTCTCTTTTGCCCGAATTTGAAACGTTGTAAATTGAATGCCGGAATTCAACGCCTATCTTTTTCTAACCGGAGAGTTAAAATTAAAACTATATAAATATAGCTATTTATAGTTTAGCTAGTTCAACATCAGGTGTTCAACTCTTCGGAATCAATTATACTCTAAGTCGTGCTTAGCTCTAAATACTATAAAACAAAAAAAGTATCCTTGAAATCAGTCCAGTAACTATGAAGATGTGCGCGTAAAAACCGACAGTCTAAAATTTAAAAAAATTGATTCGTATTCTATTACTGTTCTTACACCCCCTAAATCGTTTTATCAATAAATGCAATGTACAGACACGACTGTATTACTATTTTATTTTATTATAGTATTACATACAGATAGACATAGACAGATAGATTATTATACAACAGATATGGTAAGTACAATATTTAATGTACATTACATAAACACATTATAGTACCTTAAATGTGCTTCTTGTAAGAAACCTTGAAATTCTTACAAAACAAACAGTTGTTACAGAGCCATAAGTCAATTCATGCAGCCACATCAATGTAATTACTAATTTATACGATTGTCGATCTATTAGTCCTGAATTAGCCTGGCTTGTTGCATTGGTCCTCTGTCATCCATAGTTGATTTGCCGTTACGTTTAACACTTGTGGCCACATCGTAGGCCAAAGAACAATTCAATATATTATGAAAAGTATTTTTAACATTTTTTTAAAGTGTTATTCGCACACTTAGGAAATTGAAAAATATATATTTAGAAAACGTATAAAAATTTGAACGCAGCGGGATTTGAACCCGCGCCTCTTGAAAACCGTTCAAGCGCTCTGACCGCTAAGCTAAGTACATACGATATCTTTATAAGTTCTAAATTGTGCGTTTTATAAAAATGCATTTCATATTCTATTAGAATATGAAATTCATTTTTATTTTAAAAATATTAAATGAAATGCATTAAAATAAAATAAAAATATGAAATGCATTCTTATTATTTTCACTTAAAAAATATTAAAAATAAGTGCGTTAGTCTGTCTTTAACTTTAAGTCAATATTTGCATTTTGTCTTATATTGACTTCGATTTTATTATGATTATAAAATCCACAATAACACATTCGTTTCTATTTAAGACCTTCCTCGTCTAACAGTAATCGTTAGACACAAATTGACAAGCAAATGATATCTGCAATAGCTGTGTGGTTTTTGCTTCGACGCTGAGTGACTTCCGTAATAGATCTAGAAGCATCCACACGCATAAACGACCCTTTTCTTTAAAGTGGAAATTTACAAAGGTTACAGAGATAGATGTATTGTTAGAAAAAATACTAAAGTGACATTAGTAACCTAACAATTGTTCTTAATAGTAGTAAAAAAAATAATTTATTTTGTTAGAAAATATTTTTTTGATAAATAAGAAAACAATAGAAGGATGGCAACTACCGTAGGTATGGTATTTAGTTTCTGTTTCTTCTATTTCTATTTTGTTCAATTCTGTTTCAAATTAAAGATTAATTTAATTTGAGAATTTATGAGAATATGTTGGCGTATATAATCAAAATAATCTTTTTTTGTTAGTGGCTCTTATTATGTTATATTACCTACTTATTAATCAATTATGCGCCATAGTTAACTTTCTCTTCTCTAATCGATTCAATAATAATCACGTCTAATTGGTACACATCAAAAAAAAACCTAGTTAGTTATAAGTCACTGTTCCGGGATTTCGTTCATATTTAAGAAAACATCATGTTGGATGACGGTACCCGAATACAACCTATATAAAACGTCTAATAAAAACTATCTAAAATTCACTAAACGAGATAAGAGCTCACACCTACCTCATTGAGCCACTCGCCACAATGACGTCAGTCAATAAATTCAATTGCATATTTCATACGAAATAGATAGTATATATAAACTATATATAACGAGTTCATGTTTCATTAGTAACAATACGACGTACTAAAATTCGATATCCATCATATAATATACTCGTATTCTATTGACGTCGAAGCGGAAATTCGTAACAACGGTATTGTATAGAGTGTATGAGAGACCTATACAATGTAAATCAATGCAATGCACAGCAGTGCACTGCACCGAGTACATATAGTACCAGGAGAGCAGAAGTTGTCAGGTGGTATGATGCACTTGCGCCCAGATGAACGAATACCATGTATATCAATAGTGGCTAGACCAGGAGATGTCGGCACGGTTCTTAATGTTGTTTCAACTATATTGAAATTGTAGCTTTTGTATTATTAAAAAATAACTTTATGTTGACATTTTTGTGAGTTTACATTTAAATTATGTATATTAACATTTCTTAGAACATTTCTTAGTACTTGTACCAGAAAGCGCGGGGTTGAGACCACTCAACACGCAATGTCTCGAATTCCGTTTCTTAACGCTAGGTTCTGTCTGACTAACTTAGTATGCGGGAAAAAGCGTGAAGCTGAAAAAAGGCAAAGTGATTTAGAGCTTTTTTTTATTTTGCGCCTAATTTTAGACGCATATAAGATACCTTACGTCTCTCTTGAGACTTGACAGAATACAATCCTGCTATGTGCCACACAGTATCCACATCGGGATAATAGAATTATTTAAAATATAAATATTTTTCAAACAATGAATTGTATGCACAATCATAATTTACAAATTACTTAAACGTTATTTTAAAAATATTTTTATCAAAAACAACAATAAAAATTTAATTTTGATAAACAAAATTTAGAGATGCTGTCTCGTATTCAACGTCAAATACCTAATGCTCGGTATTGATCCAGTCAGTCTATATTTAGGTTTCAGTACCAGGACTTCATAAATACTGTGGGGTAAAAGTACTAGCTCTCTCTTTCTGTTCACCCAAAATTACTCTCACTATCACTGCGAAGCCTTATAGTTAAGGGGACGGTCGTCAAAATTAGTTGTTAGTAAAATTAATAATTTAAAGAAATATATCAATTTATTAGCATACAACGTGATATTGGCGAAGTGTCTTGTATATACTGACATATATATTATATATACTGACACGTCCGAAGCGCCATCATTATAGAATTGACCTGAACAATTTATTGCTGCATTATTATCTTTTTGTCTTTATGTATCTTTTGCTGTTTAGGCCTTTAGGAGTAGGCATGGAGAGGAGCTAAGACAGAAAATATTATAATATTGTATGTTACGTTAAATTAAAGACTGAACATTGTTGAACATTTCACTTTATCTAAGAAAGCTTAAATATAAATATTACTTTATTAATATGTAATTCACATTTATATCATGTGTAGTCAAACATGATTGACTTTGATGGAAGTGCGCCGTGATGGCTTACAATTTTCATTTACAATTATTATTATAGATGACTAATATAAAATATTTGTAGCACATAATACTGTAAGTAATTTTTATATTCCTAACATTTCATACCCAGTAAGTCCAATTATTTCAAGTATAGAAATATAATTATAGGACATTTTGTTTTGTTTGTTCCAATGATTGAAATGTTATAGCATTGTGTTATGTAACATCGATCTCGAGTCTCTCGAGGAAATTACTTAGATAGTTGAAACTCTTAGAAACTTACTTAGATCTTGAGGACGTTATTTTTTCTCTATTTCTTTCCTGTAACAATACAGGCAATGTATGGTAAGTTTTTCATTATTCGTCCCATTTAGAGAGGTAGACTTTGAACGGGATTTAATTATCAACCAAACAATACAGTAAGCGTAACCAAAACGGAAATAAAAATGTAAAATATATTAATAATTAACTTATGTTCCTTAGGTCTGTTCGAGCCTCGGATTTTCTTGTGTCCAATGGAACAAAACTATTCACTTAACCAGGCGGCGATATTCAAGGTAAGTGGTTTCCTTTCAAGTTTCGTTCTAATTTGCCGAAGATGCCTATTTTATAAAAGTTAAAATTATATAATAATTTTTATTTAAAGTCTTTTACCGTATTCATTAGACAAAATATAAAGTTGATTCTGTTCCCAATCAGTTTTAAGACATTGTGTGTTGAGTGCTGAGACCCAATACCGCGCTTTGACTTACCGTAGCTAGAAAATTAATAATTTTAGCTTCACGCACTTTTTCACGTAGCAGGGTTGTCTGAACGTTTTCCTCAATATAATTTACATACAATATTTTCCCCGAATGAGGATTGGACCATCTCGTGTACATTGAGATATTCTAATAACTGAACCACGATCGGCGACATCAAGACATTATCGTTGAAAAGTGTACGAGTAAGTTTTAACATATTTTATTACAATACATATGAATGCTTCCGACTTTCTTTTTCAGTGATTGCTGGGAAACAAAAACTATGGTTATACCAGCGGGCTGTGAATGCATGTGGCCAGTCCACAGGCTAGGGGATATGTCTCTACACGTTTGAGCATAATGACAAATTCGACCTTTCCTCTTATAAATATAATTGAATCTGGGTTTTAAATATTCGATGTGTAAAAACGTAACTAAATATGTAAATAATATTAAATGAATTATATTTTTTTTAAATATTTATATTATACGCCTAATGTTATATTTATAAAAACATAATTGTATGAAAATACAAAAATAATAAGGATATTTATCCTTATAAAATAAAGTATTTAAAGGTGTTTTTTTTTATGTTTATTACATAATTCATATAAAAATAAAATAACTAACATGAGGTACACACGCGATAAAACCTCAAAATTTTATCATCTGCTTCTTTTTTGTTTTAAGCTTTTTCGGATATAACAGTTTCTATTGTACTTAATTATAAGAGTTGGTTTGTAAATTTGTAAAACAGATTGAATATGACTTATATAGGTACAGTCACAGTATCATAGCATTAATCAAAATGTGTATTTCCATAACACATGCAAATAGGAATCAATTGTTTCTTCGTCATTTGATCCTACATTATTAATATGCGAGTAGAATATTCTGAAAGATATAGTATGTACGGCAAAATGTGATTTAAAATTATATTAATAGTTTCAGGACCATAATAGAAAATGTTCCAAGATTCAATGGAACAGGTACATGTTCCTTTTGAATATACAAATTTCACTGATTTCTGAAAATAACATTTTTGAAGTTAAGGTTACTGAATAAAAACATTAAATTGGCGTATACTTTAAAATTATTATTATAAAAGATTACATTTGGCAATAGAGTAAGTTACTATTCTGAAGAATAAACAATAACGTTTTTTGACATTTTTTTAAAGTGTTAATCGCACACTTAGGAAATTGGAAAAGACATATTTATAAAACGCAGCGGGTTTTAAACAATAACGGATGAATATTTTTAAAATTAAAAGTATGAAATATTTAACATTTATTAATACAAATATATTTACAAAAATAAATTTTTGTCGTTATTTACATTGCATACAATCAATACAATACAGACAATCTTTTAAGGAATAGGAACAAATAAACTCAAAATAAGACTTAGCATGTCAAAGTTTACTTTAAAAATGTTTTCAAATATTTGCCTATAAGACTAGAAACAGTGTTACATCAAAAAATTAACTAGAAATGTAAACAAAAAAATGTAACTGTGTGGCATGTGATTAAGGAGCATACGAGTATATCTCAAGTTGTATGAAGTATAAAATTCTACATACATGTACATATACATTATACTAGCCATCTGAAGTCAGTCCCTCATGTATGAGGAGTGTGGTCAGCATCAGGGTTGCATCTGGAGCGCATGATTTTGATGCCTCATGATTGCCTCTTGCAATCGCGGAAGGAAGGAGGGAACACGACGATTCCTTTAATGCAATTCAGTGTTACCTATGACAACTAGTTTTTTTAGACTGACGTCTTGCCTAAAGTGTTTTTTTTTTATTTAATTACAAGTAAGTTAGAAAAAAAATTAAAGAAAACGTATAAAAAAATTTAGGTAGCGGGAAACGAGCCCGCTCATCTTGCGCATCCGTCCAAGCGCTCTGACCACTAAGCCATATGTTTAAATCTATCCTAAGCGTGTGAAAAACAATTTAAAATATTAAAATAACTAAGTTTGTTATTCGGAGACACGACTTTAGTGGTAGACGTATTATTTCCAACAGGATTAAATAATTAAAAAAAAATGGTGGATCAGGTCTACCTGATCACCATAAAGTAAAATAAAGTAGAATTCTAAATTTTCCTTTATTCTTTACAATATTATGCAAAAATTATCTACTAATATTTCCATGCCTATTAGCAATCCAATTGAAATCAATTAACCGATAATTAGATAAGTACAATTAGGGTCATCTAGTGGAATTTGACCTATAGGCAAACTTATCGAGATCAATTTCGAGATTGTGGATGTCACGAACGTTTCATGACAGCATTTGAAAACGAAAACGCTATTGTTTGTAAGTTCTATCTCCACTAGGGATAACTTCCCCGCTCTTTTAACACTAAGTACGGCGTTGAGTTTCGCTATTCAGAGATTAGAAAACTGAGTATATTAAAACACCTCACTCTTACTTATCATCTATGTGGACGGAAATGTGAAGCTGTTAATGAAATATGACCTTTAAAAACGCATAGTGCAAAGTATATACCAGTCCACTGTAGCCGGCTTAAATAAAAAATTGAAAAAGAAAAAAGAAAAACGTATAAAAATTTTGACGCAGCGGGATTCTAACCCGCGAACTCGGAAACCGTTCGAGAGGCGCGGGTTCAAATCCCACTGCGTTCAAATTTTTATAAGTTTTCTCAAAATATGTTTCCATTTTCCTAAGTGTGTGATTAACACTTATAAACATGTTAAAAATAGAGTAAAAAAGCAAAAGAACATTAAAGTTTAGTTTCTAATTCCACTAGATGACACTAATTGTACTTATCTAATTATCGGTTAATTGATTTCAATTGGATTGCTAATAGGCAACCTCTTGTTTCAATTTTGATATATAAAGAGGTTACGAAATAAATCTCAATGTCCTGTCATCTGTGACAGTTTAATATATTCTTAATTATTATAATAATAACATTATCTCTTTAGTGTGAAGCTTCCCAATAATTGTTTGCAAAAGTCTAACAATTACCCAATAGCCAGAAATTAAAAAAAAAAAAATTTAGAAAACCAAGAGATCTTTATTAATTATTAAACACATTATCCATAATTTAATAGATTAGGAAATTTTAAAATGAAAAGAACAAAAAAAAGTGGGCGCTTTTATCCGTCGTTATAGCTGCGCGAGCGTCAGTTGCATTATTGTGTGCGTGAGAGGCTGTCGTTAAAGTATAACCGCTACAGGTGAGTTAAAACAATATAGACATATTAATTTGTTTGCGCTGGCGACGGATATTAAGTTAAGTAGCCATTAAAACGTAGTATGACAAGTTTCTAGCTGTGGTTAAATATTTACCTTATAAGAGCACAGTACAAAATTATTAAACATTTATACAATAAAGAAAATTCTTTGTTTTATAATTAAAACCATTTATAAAATAATAATAGAAATTCTAAATATTAAGACCTAATTAAAAGCAATTTCCGAAATATCCATGTTTTCTGTATGAAAATGCTTAATTTGCGAACTGTGACTTACATATGTTACGTAAGTATATGAAAATTTCACATTAATTATATAATAATTAATAAAACCTCTTTGATTTTTCTACATAACACTTATGCAAAGTCAAATCACCCAGTCAAATAACATTGTCTGAACTTCGAAACTGAATAACTTTTTACTCTTAATGAAATCTTTAAATTGTTTAATTTATATAACCAATATAAATAATAAAAAAGCCCATCTAAATACACGTGCTGTTAACCAAATAAACATTTATTGAAGACCAAAAAATGAGTTTAAAAAAGTAAGCAAAGTTGAGGGTTAAAACTGTATTGCAAACAAACAACATCGTTTAGCTAAATTTCGTTTCAAGCGAACAAGTGTTGTGACAAAATATTTTAAATATATTTTAATCATTACATTTTAATATGCAATAAACCTTGAATAGCTACACAATATTTCTTTTACAACGATAGGCAAAGTTGAAGCACGTTTCTCAAAACTTTCATTCAAAAGTCAGTATAGCATAGGGTTGCGCCATCTACGGTTATACTATCTATCAATATATACTATAATGAGACAGTAAAATATTTGTGTCTGTACATATCATATTCTCCGTAACAAAAACTATTCAACGTGAAAGGCGTCTTCCATTGTCATATAATAATTAAAGATCTGGAAAATCCGACGAATAATAGACCAGCTAAACTATAAGAAATAAGTCAATTGCGCATTAATCAAAATTGTTGTGTGGCGGGCAGTTTTTGTAAACAAATAAAAATATTGAACTTTGCGGCCATCGTGGCACTGTGGGATACGTCTGACAGTCAACATGATGGTTATGGCTTCGATTCACTTCAGATAATGTTTGTATTTGTACTGTTTTCATTTTTTCTGATGACAAAGATGGGGTTTGAGTCCTAAAAAGAGAAGTTTTATCATTCAATACGCAACGTCTTGAATACGGTCGGAAAGTGGCGAACGGAGTGCCTTGGCGCTTATTGTTTCCCTTAGCCTATTCTAATATATCGATAAAAGCATGAAGCTGCTTTCTTTCATATATACGAAAACATCCGAAGCCCAAGTTCCACGTTCGAATTAAGTACCGTAAAATGGTGCTTATAACATTATCTAAATTACGCAGCTAAATAACTTTTTACTTTTAATGAAATCATATAATTTATTTAATTTATATGACTCCAGCCCATCTAAATACAGGTGATGTTAACCAAATAAACATTTATTAAACACCAAAAGAAATGGATTTAAAAAAGTAAGCAAAATTGAGGTAAAAACTGTATTGCTTCAATACGCAACGTCTCGAATTCGGGTGCAATGCTGAGAACGAAACGTCACTAGCTCCTTTTTATTTGAGAGAAAAGCGTGAAGTTAAAAAAAAAAATCGTTTGATGTAGAAGATATTGAGATTAAAAAAAAATTGAGTCAGTTTCAATGCCAACATGTATTAAATGGAAGTAATCCATACTCATATTTCAAATGCGAAAGTAACTCTGTCTGTCTGTTACGTCATCACGGCCGAACCGATTCTGATAAAAAATACTCCCAATTTTTTAGTTTTCCATTGTTTTATAAAAAGTCCGCCGAAAATACGAAACCACCAGTCGTAGGGCCGCCAGTAATTAATAAAAGACAGAAAAATACCTTCAGACATTAAAACTATTCGACTACTCGACAACACGGATATAGCGAGAAGACTAAAAAGGACAAAATCTTTTAGTTAGTGTAGTGTAGTGTTAACTAAAACCGTGGTAATTATCTGACCAAGACCAAGTGACCTAAGAAACACTACGATATTGCCAATAGACACATCCTTAGAATAAGTTCCGGCAGAAGTTTAGGTTAACGTAAAAAGACTTGCTATATTTTTTAAACATTTTTTAAAGTGTTAATCGCACACTTAGGAAATTGAAAAGAACATTTTTATATGTTTTCTAAATAATCTTTATCACCAATATAATTAGTGGTAAAAGCTACTATTGGCTGAATGTTGCACAGTCACTTTTCACGTTTATAAAACAAAAACAGTCGTAAAGAAATACAATATAGATTTTGTGGAATACATTGAATTCCAGAAATAAACATTATAATTGCACATTAGGCAAGTCGTAGTAATGTAAATTAGAAATCACCAAAATGTATAATTCGTCCAATTAAACTATATATGTACTACCAATAAGGGGTTCAATATATAGTAGACATATTATATAAAGTTATTTGCTCTTTATTATGAATTAAAGCTAGTCATTGTCTTATCTTGTATGTATCAAATATTTTTATATTTGATACATAGAAGACATATATAATCATATATACCTACCAATAGAGCTGTTGACTCGTAAAATACACTGCCATGTCAATTATATTTTGCATAATTAAAATTTATATGAATAATTGTTCTAAATGCATTATTATATAAAATATTGTTCTTCTGCACTTCTTAATTGTCAAATTTAAAAACTCCTCCATTGAGACAATTTTCTCACAAAGGAGTCAAAACCTCTTCATAAACTTAATGATAAGAGACAGTTTAAAAAAAAACAAATAACAGCTTAGGATAGCATTTGATCGCCCGCCGCCCACAAATGACAATCAGTACGGTTAAAATTGGAAAAGTTAGTGGCGTGTCACTAAATTCATACCGACCAGCGACTGCTTAAAATATGTTAAGAAAAAATGAGTAAATATAATATATGTAGTAAAAGACATATTTAGAAAACGTATAAAAATTTGAACGTATAAGAATTTCAACGTAGCCGGATGTAGAACGCATGGCTTATCGGTCAGAGCGCTTGAATTAGTAAAACAGCATTAAATATCCTTTAAAACGAGACCTATGTATGTACCTACTATCAAACTGCAATTTATGTACCAATACTAATTTGTACGTAATTGACATAATGTAAGCTGTATTAGAACTAGAATTTAATACACTAAATTGTAGTGTGTTACAATCATAGTTGAACTTTCCAAATTATACAGTCTTATTTAAAGTTGCGGTCTAGATCGACCACGAAACAGTACCTAGTTTATTACATTTGCATGTACTTCTACTGTATGCTAGATTTCTTGAAAGTTGTGAAAAATATAAAAAAAATATTTTGATTTATAGTTATGCAAAACGTAAAAAAATCAAACGGAATTCTAGTTATATTTAAGCATTTAACGCATAATTCATCTTTGCCTTGTTCATTCATTTTATCTTGTACAGCGTTCTTACACCTTAATTAACTTCTTCTTACACTTAAATTAACACTTAAAATTCTTATTTTAAAACAAAATATTTATTTTTTATTTTAACAATTAAATATTAATCCAATACAATTGTTTCCATGTTTTAAACGATACACCGTTTTTGTACGAAAAATAGCTAAAATACAGTCTACATCGCGCATAATATACATGCATATAAGATGAATTATCTGAATGTATACGGGATTGTTGTGGGTTCGATCTCACTCGGGGGAAAGATTATTTAATTAGGTCTTATTTCCCCACTCTGGTAAGACAAAGTATACGCAACACACAAAGTCCGGAAATCTTCTTCTTCTCTCTTTTACATACGGGAAAGAGCACGAAGCTGATTTTTTTTAATAAGTACTTTTTATTTCCTCGTGACAAGACATGGAAAGTATAAAAGACCTCAAGTATTTGACATTTATTATTTATTGCGTCGTTGTGTTAACAAAATAATATTTAGATACTACAAATAAAAAATATCAACACAATATAATAAAAATAAAAAATAACACCTAGCGTCATATCTGAGTGCAGTACCTACAATATAATGACAATAATATAGCTTAATTTATTTGAAAAAAAAAATTAAATTCAATTGTATTTTAAAAAAACTTAAATTCAATTGCAATTCAATTGCATTTTCTTATTACCCTAGTCGTCCTAGCAACATCACATTGACGTTAAGGAAATCACCAAAATTATATTCTATTATTATTTATTGTGAAAAGATATTCTTACAATTATTGTATAGATAGATGAATTAATAGATTTATAAATAAAGTAAACAAAGTCTTATTCACGATATTCCAATACCAATACATGTATCACAACTTCGATTTAATATGTGAATTGAAAATTACTTAAAAACTTAGCGTACATACACGTAAAAAACGTTTAAAACTTAGCTTATATATATACACATATATACACGTGATAATAGTAATTTTGCCAAGGTCATAAAATAATTATAGTTAAGTTATACAATCATTAAAAGTAAGTATAAGTTACGATTTAATAAAAACATATATTTAGAAAACGGATAGAAATTTGAAGGCAGCGAGAATGAAAACCGTTAAAGCGCTCTAACCGCTAAGCCATGCGTTCTACATTCGGCTACGTTGCAATTCTTATACGCTTATTACAACTTATATTTGCTGTTAGCATCTCACTATACACCATCTATGTCGGCTTGACAAGAAACTGAATTAAACTCGAACTCGTATATTAAAGTTTCTCCTAAACAGTTCAGAAAATAGCCCGAGCAATAGATTCATTAAAGACAATACAACGACAAATAAAATATGTACTTTTATTTCAACAATAAGTTGAAAAATATATTGTTATTGTAATTTTGTCAATTGTTGCTCTTAAACATTCCGAGCTCGTCTCTGTAGCGCGGTGGGCCCGTCTCACACGCATGGTCCATTCCACCCATGGAATAAAAAGAAGTTTCGTCACAAAATAGATGTAATAGACTAAGTTTACTAAATAAACAAATACGTACGAATGATACTTGCATTAGTGTCATGTTCACTTTGAATGACGGGAGAACATAGATAAGAAATAAATGTAGAAAGAACAAAATAAATAAAGAATAAAGAAATATTAAAAAAGACATATTTAGAAAACGTATAAAAATTTGAACGCAGCAGAATTTCCTTAGTGTGGGAATAACACTGGTTGTTAAAAAATGTTAATGTTACAAAAATGTTAAAAAATATATATATAAATATTAATTAGTGGATGCCTGTAAGGGTAATCTTAGGGCCTATTTTACTTTTTTCTCTGTACGTTTATTTGTATACCTTGCAAAGGAATGCACGTAAAGGCGCACATTGTGGGTTCGATTCCCACTTGACTTATTTTTAACTAAATATTTTTTTGTCTCTGATAAGAAAAAGATGGGCGTTTAATTTCGGCATTCAATACATATCGTCTCGAAAAGAGAGAAAAACCTTAAGCTGAGTAAATAATACAATCGTCTGATGTGATAATGCTATTTTTGACACAGGTGATGCTATTTTTCTATAATTTGTAATCAAGATGAGCACTTAAGCTTTTTATATGTGAGATTATTCACTTTTATCTATTTAAAATAAGACATTTTTATATATCAACCAAATTAGTAGTTAACTACCAAATTGAACGATATATGTAATTTATCTAGCGGTCTGAAATAAACGGTTTATTATTATTATTATATTTAAAATTGTTACAATTTTATATAATGAAATAAGTGAAATTTATTACGACATATTTATAAACTTACATATGAATTAATTATCCATCACACGAAGTCTGTCGCATAAAAGACCCGATCGTTATATATACTATACTATACTACACTCATAGAGGAGTATGCCCACAATCTTGATCGATTTGAGCAGTCACACTTTTTTATTTTTATACATCTCCAGAGTATATTGATTATGGCATGCTGAGGATAACAGTGTAATTAAAAGAAAATTATAATGCGATAACTCGTAACCAATAGTGATTAAAACGGAACTTGAAAGTAACCAACCAACGGGAGGGCGAAAACATTTATAAATGTTTTTATTCTTTTATTTTTAACTATTTGGTCGATTGAACTGTACTAATATAGTTCACGTAACTCATTAAACTTCATGGTTGAAAGTACGCAGTGGTGATATATTAACTATAATAATTTATTGAAATTTTACAGTATACGCATAACAGTAACAAATATATAAATTTAAGAAGATTAAAACAATTTCTCCCCTTTTTTTGCCTATACACATTGGCACATTGAAATAGTATTTTTTTATAGTTTTCGCTTAACAGCATCCAACAGAGCGGCGCAACTCCTAGTTTCGGTGCCCTAAAAAAATTAGACCCGCTCATCGAGACTATCATGGGCTTCTTCAGATTAATCAGGGGTCTCGCCCAGCTGGGTGGACTGCCCATGCAGCACATAGCTGCTCCTTTCTATGACAACCATTTCCTCCTCGGGATCACCCAGTTTCACAATTCCATTAGCAGGCCAATAAGTCCTAACCCAGAGACTCACCCATATTAGAGGGTGGCGTTGACCTCAACGACCAGGGGACCTCGCCCTGATATCGTTTCCCCTCTCTCCAGTTAGGTGCAGAGAGAAGATCACAAATGTAAGTGGAGACTATCATCAAAGTAGTGGCAGGGTGCGTCGGGCTCCATGCTTGATGAGGACTAGCGTGGTTATGGATATGTAGGATGCAGTGACACCTGTCTAGACACTGGCAGAGGACTGGGCCAACTGTCTCGAGAATTCCGTGCTTTAGCACTCGCGTGATCCAACTTGGCTTCCCATCTCTCAAACAATCCTGGTCTCACACAAACTGGCTTTACCGGATGTCCAAACGCCACGATTCGCCGCGGTTGTCCAATGCGTCGTATTATCATGTCCAGATCCCTTGAGACTATTCCGGTCAGCACACTCGATAGTCCAGATAGTCAAACGGCCAGTCTGGTACCCTCTCAACGCTCTAATTGCTTCTGCGCCTGCTGCAGGAAGGTAACCTTCTACTAATTCAGGGCAGAAAATTTGCAGCTACAGCAGTTGAGTACCCTCGAACTGACCTCTCCAATGTGCAATTGGTGGTTAGAGGTGTTTATACGGTTTTCATAATTCGTACAGTGGCCATGCGAATACCACTAACAATGATATTGGCATGAGACGCTATCGTCTCCGGCGCAAATCGTTAAACTTATGAAGAGCGACCTCCAGGTCAATTAACAAACCAAGGCCAATTAACAAAGACTAAATCGATCGATAATCGGCCACGTAGTATCAGAAAAATG